>WAAB01014425.1:0-13622 GCA_013389865.1 Piaya cayana | reverse complement strand
TGATTGTATGATCTTCTCCCAAAGTTCCGTGTCTCCTGGGTGGGTAATGTTGGTAATGAGTTATCACTATTAACAACCCTTATTGTCTCTCCAACAGCTTCACAGAAGCTATGAAGAGGCAGCCAAAGCTGGAGAGCTTGGACTACCACTGGGCCTATTACTTGGGCTTGGCCATCTTGGCTGTAGGGACCTTGTTTGTCATCTCCAGCTTCTTAGCATTGGGATTCACCGGAACGTTCCTAGGTAAGCACCAGAAATTCAACAGTTTAACCAGAAAGCGCATTTAGTCCTTGCAAGGTTCTTTTGCTGAGGCAGAGTCTGTAATCATCTCCTCGTCCTTGTCTTCAGGGCTGTTTGTTAGATCTGCTCTTGGCTTTATGATACTAAAGCGTGGTGGATCTACCCACCCCAGTACCTCGCACAGAGAAGATGATGCAGTGATGTTACGTAACAAGTCCCATCACCTTCAGCATCAAGCCTGAGAGGAGGCAGCTGATAATCTGACAGTCCAAACACCCTCCAGAAAAGGGACCCCCCAGTGCAGACCCCACGAGCAGGTCGGCGCCGGCACAGCGGGTGGGAGTGTCCAGCAGCCTTGCTCTGAGCCCCCGCCTGCTCGCCACGTGCGTGGAGGCAAGATCTCGTTTGCTTTCCCTCTGCAATAAACCCAGCGCTCGTTGACAGATTCTTTTATCTGCCGCTTTATGGCAGAAGGCATTTTCCACTGTGCCTGCTTTCACATTTAGAGAGTAATTCTATTAGCTTTGTTGACTTTAAAAACATGCCAGTATGCGTGGAATTCATAAAAATAAAATAGAGACAGGAACAATAAATACCTAAGGAAAGGGGCAGCTCCCGCTGGCTGAAACAATCACAGCCCCAGCTCTGACACTTCGTTTAGGCTGTGCTTTTGCAAGTGCTTTACAAACCAAATTCAATTAACTCCTGCAGCGTCGCCAGGAAGGAGAGAGGGAGGTAATAAGCCTTCCTGGTTTCAAGTGGAGTTGCAGAGAAATGTGTTGAGTTGCCTGCTGCCAGAAATAGAGCTCAGCACTCCTGAATGTGTGCCCTCACCTTCAATCTGTGCAGCCCCACTCCTGGCCCCGTGTTACACCCCTGGACCCCAGCTATTGGGCACTGGCACCCTCCAAAATCCCCTACTCCCCCCAGGAGGGATGCTGTCCCTGCAGAGACAACATCCAGGGAGGCTGGGCCGAGGAGTACTCACTAGCGAGAGCTGCTTGAATGCTCCTGAAGTTCAGCCAGGTCTGGGGTTGTTTACGTAAAGCCTGATTCATCCAACCAGGAGGATCCACTGGACATGAACTGCTGGGGAGAGCAAACAAGTGAGTCAGGCTCAGCGCAAGTGGTGAGCGTGGTCCCGTCCCTCTCTGCTCTGCATGACTGGTGATTCTTTTATCCCTGGGGGCTGAAAGAGGCAGCAGGCATTAGTGACCCATGTAGGGCACTTCTGCTCCCTCTTCTCTGCCCATGGAGGCTCTCCCTGCCACCTGGTCATCGGATTGAGTCTGTGTGGCTCTGAACCTTGTGTGATGCAGCAGGGAGCAAGGCCAGCACCCTCTGCTAGCTGGAGCACGATGGGAGATGGGGCAGAGATGAGTCAGGGTGGGAAAATGCCAAGAACATGTGGTGGTGCAGCTGGACTGGCTCAGTACCCATGTTCCACAGAGACATGTGGGCTCTGTTCCCTACAGAGCATCCATCCTTGGGACCAGTAGCTGCTTCTCAGCACACAAGCCCCTTCAAGTCCAGGTCAGCAAACTCTTAATGGAGGTGGTGTTGTTCTGTGTGGTTCCTTATGCAATCATGGGGAACACAAGGGATCTGCAGGTCTCCAAGGATCTCATGTGGGATGTTACCTTGCTCAGGAATCACTTGGGACTGGTACTTTCAGTGTCCTCCTGCATGCAGGGGTTTAGTGACGTTCTGGTGCTGAGGGACAAGCAGGGTCCCCAGCAGTGACAGAGCTTCTCACTGCAGGTAGGGAAGGGCTGCACTGCTTTGTCAAGAAGGGGACATCCAGCTTCTTCTCACAGTCAGTATCTAAGCTCAAGGGAAGTTTTGAGAGAGCCTCTTGATGACAGAACACCTCAAAACTGACTGGAAAAGCATTTGACCCTTCCCTTTTCAGGTTTTCCTGCAGCAGGCAGGGCAAAGAGACTGCATGAAGGCTGCCCGTTAGATTCCTCTTTTACAGAACATTTGAGCTTTGGAGTGGCTGCAGAGCACTTTGTATTTTAAGTGTGGGCTAAACAGCGCAGCAAGAGCTGTGTGAGTCACCCTGCAGCAAGTCTTTCTGTGCCACCCCACCTCCTGTACAGCAGCACCGACCTCCGCCTCTGTTTGCAGTGGCTGGATGTGGCCCCTCGCCCCAGGGCTGACGCCAGGTGACCCCTCTCTGCTCCGTGCCCTCTCAGGGATTAGGGTGTCAGCTCAGCACCATCCATCTCACCATTTGTCCTGTTTCCCCATGAACAGAGTAACCAGGGGTTTGTTTCCCAGAGGCTGCGGGCACCAAGAAGCAGCTCTGCTTGCCTGAGTCCATCTGTCTCACACCCCCTTGCAGTTCCTCCTAGTGCTGACCAAGATTTCAAGTAAATCTGACTTGACTGAAGACTGTTACTGGACTGTGGTGGAGCTGGTGGCTCTCCAGAGAGGAGCAGAGGTGGTGCTTCAGCCCAGGTTGGGCTCCGGGGACAGTGGGAGACCTTGCAGGGTGCATCGAATGGCTTTTGCTGCCATGACACACAGTGTCTGCCCTGTGCAGTGAGGTGGTTGCACTGACCTCCAGCAAAAAGCAACCCAAACTAGGTGCCAAAGTCCCCCAGGCTGGTGAGGAGCTGATTCCTCATTTGAGGGCTTTACGGAGGCACAGGAGATGCCCAGGCTGATGTGATGGCATGGTCCTTTCCCTTAGCACCTGCCTGGATAGAAAAAATATTGCAGGTCCTCTCTGGTGGTCGTCTTCATTTAACTGTGTGGGTCTAGAGGCAAGGTTTACATTGCAAAAGCTTTTGTCCTGAGGGAGCTGCCTGCTCCCCCTGCTTCTGTGTGCTCTGGCTTGTAAGGAACCTACTTGGAGGGTCCCAGAGACCTGCTGGTGCTGGGCAAAAATAAACCCCTGCCAGCCCCACAGACCCAGGGCTTTGTTTGAACTTTCCCAGTGCCAGCACCAATTGGAAAGCGAGATGTTCAGCCCAAAGGCGAGGGCGTGCAGGGTATAATGAAGCATTTTGACACATAAGAAAGCGCAGAAATGGGCTATAGCAGGGGGTGATGTGTTCTTTCTACCAGAACAATCTCGGAGACGCATTGCCAAGTAGCTGCGAGAACATATATTATGAATATCAGGCAATTATCGCACTTAGTGGCCTGTAGTTAAAGCCCAAAAGCATTGTCTAATTGGGCAGGTGCTATTTATCCCTAGAAATAAATGTTTTTGCACCATGTGAGGTCAAAGAAATTACATTACGATCCAGGTAATAATAATAACCTTGAATAGTTTGCACTCTCGTAACGCTTTTTATCTGGGTTTCCAAGCTCTTTCTCACCATACATTAATCCTCACCACCCTCAGCACTATAAGAAAGACTGATATTATGATCGGCGCACAATAGCGCTGGGAGGGATGGAGGAGACTTGCCCAAGGTCAGGGAACGGGCTGGCAGCAAAGCTGGAAACACGACCCAGGGCTGTGGCAGCTCCCTGAGCTGATGGACTGGCACCGCTCCTTGTTGACTGATGCTACATCTTCTGCAGAGGGGACAGCGCAAAATCCCTGCTGGGCTTTGCGGTCTGGTTTATAAGACCAGCAGAAATCAGTGCTCGGCATCCTGGCCCCTTCTCCCTCTTGAAATGCCGCTTGCAAGCTGCACGGCATCTCCTTGCTTGTCATTTCTCTTCGAGGCTCCTTTCAGGAGGGTGGAAAGATTACTCCATGGTAGATTGGAAGCTAGTTGGATGCTGACAGTTCTGAAAGGTTTCCTTGTTACAGATGACAATCACCTATTATCATCATCATCATGTCAATAATTGAGTGTTTTTGTAGGCAGAGGTGCTATTTTCTGAAATTCTGAGAATTCTCTGAACCACGAGATAAGGGTGAGAGTGAATGAGGGCATTTGGTGGTGGCAGTCATGATTATAACATCTCAAAACACCATTACGGGGCACTGGGCTTATTTCCCCATTAAATGGATGTGATCCTATGCACTTGCTTCTTTGTCAAGTGGCATCAGATGAGCAGTTTTCAAATGAGAAAGCCAGAATCAGCCAGTTTTGACCTCGAGAGCTGCTTCCCAATGAGGGACGAGGCTGCTGTAGGCTCACTGCAATGCACAAACCTTCCTTATGGGCAAAGAGCCATTCCCAGGAAAGCTGATAGACATGGAGTAAACAGCCAAGCCTATTTCAGCCTGCAAGTCAGCAATGAAAACCCTCATTCACCTTCAATCTGCGTCCCTGGCAGGATCACCTCGTGGCATGGGGAAGGTATCAGTGTGCCAAGGTCCCCTATGACCCCCAGCTTCATGGAGCCTAACCACAAACCCTCTGTTTGCTCCGTAGGTGATTATTTTGGCATCCTGATGGAGGCAAAAGTGACCAGTTTCCCCTTCAGTGTCCTGGATAATCCCATGTACTGGGGCAGCACGGCCGTCTACCTGGGCTGGTCCCTCATGTGAGTACATGTCCTTGCAGATGGTGCCGGTTGTAGGATCTGCGCTCAGCAGGGCATAAGGTGTTGGGATACATCAAGGGTCAAAGAAACTCTTGGTTTCTGAGAAACTCAGGCAGGAAAAAAAAAAAACAAAAACCACCAGCAGAGAAAGTGCAACATGCCCTGACTTCTCACTTCCCGACTATTTTTGTGCGTATAAAATATTTTGCTGTCATAAATGACTTGCAAGTATTAATTGTAGAAAAATAAAGAAGAGCTGGGGAGAGGAAGCATCAGCAAATGCTCTGCAGCTGAATAAGGTCCTTGGCAGGCTCTGCGTGTGGAAAAAACAACAGTCAAGGCCGGATTCACGCCGGGTGTCGCTCGGCAGGGGGAGGGCACCGATACCAGGGATCAGTGTGACCCTGTAATTACTTCTGAATAAAGCAAAACAAGCCAACGAACCCTTTTCCCCACTGCCCGGTGATAACACTTCCGAAACACTCCTTGTGTGATACAACACAGCTTAATAGCCCGCTTAGGAGGAAATGAATAGGCTGTAATTTAGCAGTAAATGAGCAATATACTCTATTCTGTGTAACAAGTTTTTATGTGGGTTTCATTTAATATCACATTTTATTGATTATCCCAGGAGAAAAAAACCCGGCTGTGTTACACAGGGAGCCTATAGAGCATTGCAGGCCTTCATCACTAGGCGTTTTGTACCGTGTTCCTGAGCGTGACCACCTCTCTTCTACCTCAGTGGAAAAATTGAAGTGCTTTCCTCCTTTCTACTCACTTTTTCAGCCACGTGAGCAGCGCTTTCTGGCCCCTGGTAATATGTAAAGCTGATGGTTTCTCTCCTGTCTCCGCTGAGCCTTGCTACTCTTCGTTCTGCACTTGAAATCCCTTTCCTGGTGCTGTCAGGGCTGGTTGCACAGGGCTAATTGCCTTCCTGGCAGACGGATGGCAGTGCCAGGCAGGAGAGACGATCTTGGGGGCAGCAGCGGTGCGAAGGCAGCTTGGAGATTGCTGGGGAGAACGGGGCAGAGCTGGGGATGAGCCCCCCAGTACCAGACCTCAGCCGGAGACAAACCAGCAGCATCCCCACCTTAGTGCAGCAGGAAGAATTTTACCAGGGGGAATTATAAGAAGATTTTCATTTGTCTAAGATCAGCATCACACTGTTTACTAGAACCTTCACAGAACCAGCTGAACCCTCCTGAGCTGTTTCTGTCACAGAAAGCCCTTCTTCACCCCTGTGAGAGAGCGACCTCGCACCGGGTACAGGTTGCGTGGTCTTCCAGGGCAATCCTGGGCAACAGCAGCTTGAAGCAGACAAGACAACAGTGGGATTGCCTTCATTTTCTCGTTAAAAGGCTGCCACCATAAAGGGCAGTGAGGCATGACAAATTATTGCTCTGAACAAATTGCTGAAGCTGTACAAAGTGGCACCAGGACAGCGTCTACCTGCCCTGGAGAAGCTCTGCACAACCCTTCACGTGGTGGTTTTGACTGTTTGTCTTCTCTGAGATCTTGTCTCAGAGTGCTGAGGTTTTCGGGGGGTCCCAGGGCTTTCAGAAGATATTAGGTTTCTGCCCTTGGAGGCCAGAGCTAACATCCCAGCTCCTAGGCAGTAGGAGGGATGCTGGAAGAATCTATCTGCTTTCTGGCTTTGGACTGGCCTAAAACATAGAGCATATTTTTCCTCCCTCGGTGATGTGTCATGCTCCATATCATGGCTTCAGAGCCCAAAGGACTGATTCATTATATTTTGTAAGGGCACACACACCACATAACGTAAGCGAGCCTGGCAGCACACCAGGCAGCCTGCCTTCTGACTCCAGTCCAACCTTAAAAGCATCGCATGGGGCGAGAGCCGCTGTTTCCTCCCTTGCAGGCTCTTGCAGCTATTCCTGGCTCAACTAATGGTGGCTCTGCAGCCAAAATAAGCGTGTCCACCAAAGATGATGGAGAAGGCATAGGGTCATTAAGGTTGGAAAAGACCTCTAAGCTTATCCAGTCCAACTGTCAGCCCAACATTTACAGTTTTTTTAACACCTCGAGGAATGGAGACTCCACCACTTCTCTGGACGGCCTCTTCTAATGCTTGACCACTCTTAGAGTAATCTTCCGTAATATCCAGTCTAAACCTACCTACCCTGGTGCAACTTGAGGCCATTTCTTCTCATTCTACCACTCGTTACTTGAGAGAAAAGACCAGCACCCACCTCACTACAACCTCTTTTCAGGGAGATGCAGAGAGCAGTGTAGCCTCCCCTCAGCCTCCTCTTCCCCAGCTCCATTCCCCTTCTCTGGACAAATTTCAGACCCTCAGTGTCTGTCTTGTGTGGAGGGGCCCAAAACTGGTGTCTCCACCAGCTGCCATGAAATCAGGAGCTCCAGGAGGAAAGGACAAAGTGGCTTCCCCGTGTCTAACATCCCAGACCAGCAAGACCAGTGGGGAAGGATGCGAGCTTACACCATTGCTCTTGCAGACGACAACCCACAGCCACGGGGAGCTGCAGCAAGGGTTGGGGATGGGCAGATTTCCTACCCAAAAAAATCCTACCAAGACCATGAAATCTTCCTTTCTGACTCATCATGAACCCTGCTACTACTCAAGCCGTTGCCCAATAAGTAGGTCAAGCTTGTAAGATGAGAGAAACAACTCAAACACTTCTCATCACCCGCATTGAGCAGCTTCGTTCTTCCCGAAAGACAAATGGAGCATTAGCTGTTTGGGGGCAGCTTTGTGTATTCCTGGTAGGGAAGTGTTTTAACTCATGGCAACAGGCTGGGTAAATCAGAGCTGGAGCTGCAGCCAAATGATGCAATTAGAGGTCTTGCTGTCAACAAACAATCATGCAAATTTGTTCTCTCTGATAGGAATCAAGGAGGAGACATGACTAAGCAATGTAATAGCAGGGGGTTGGGAGAGGAAAAAGTTGCCTGATTGCTTCCTAATGAGGGAAAAAGTTATTGCCAAATGGAAACAGTGAAAAGGTGAAGACTTATGTGCATCTCTCCAGGAACTGGTGTGGCCAGGTGGTACCTGACGGCAAGTCGGTACAAGGTTTAGGTAGTTATGTCCTTCCTCTGGAGGCATGTTTTCCCAACAAGACTTGCACAAGGCTTGTGTGATGTTTATCCTCACCAAGGACCAGCTAAGTACTATTTTTGCTGACAGCCAGCTCTTGCCCCCCCTCAGAGCTGAGTTGTGACCAGCAATTAAAGGCAATCAGCAGTGTCCTAATTAAAAGCAATACAGCCCTTTGCTGGAGGCGTGGGATGCAGAAGGGGTGTTTAGGGGCCTTGGTGCCTGCAGTGAACGAGATGCAACCGCACTGGAGTGGTGTTGGCTGCTCTCACCTGGGGGAATTTACACGCCACAGGGGGAGCCTCAGCACCTGGTTTGAGGACTGTAACCCACCAGGTGAAATCCTGGCACCTTAGCAAAGCCCCTTCTGCTTTCTCCAGCGTCTCCCTTTGAGGCCAAGCATCAAAGAAGTGTGGGTGGTGCAGGTTTGCAGCCTATGTTGACATCTCTCTGTATAGTAGGAGGCGATGGGGATTGTTTAGTCTCCATTCTTTGGCCTCGGTGCTAAAATGAACAGCTGTCTGTGTTGCATCCACAGCCCCTGAGCGCCTCCACCCATAGCAGATCAGCGTCACCGGTCACTGCGCTGTGCCTGGTGACCCCTTGCTGACGGACAGCATTCAGCTGGGCCTCATAGAGATGAAAGATCCTGTTCTAAACCATCTTGAAACGGGTTTAAATGTGAACTGAGCCCACCACCACCATCTCTGGTGCAGCACCCGCCCTTCATGGGGCAGGCATGGACCGTTCCACCCCTCTCCATCCCCAGCCCTGCCATGGTTCAGCCAATGTATAGGGAACCATACTCTGCTCCGTCTGCCGGGTGTCTCCTGCGCCCTGGGTGGCCCATCTCTCTGTGCACATCAGGCATTTCCCTTATAGCGCTGGCTCGCAGCCACAGCCGTACGTAAGCAGCTGCTTAGCTATTAAACAGCCTTATAATCTCAGGATTTAGCATCAAAGCAGAAGCTCTCTTAGCAGAGACGTGCGGGGATCAGACTTAAAAGAAGTCTCCGAAGTAGGCTGAGGAAGAGTCTTTGCCAAGTAACATCTGTCTAAGACAGTTAACATTAAATTAAAGGAAAAAAAAGGAACCAAACCAAAAGCCTTTTGTTCGCTTCTGTTTAATGAGCAAGACAGCGCTCTCCCGGAGCCCAGCGTCTCGTTTCACTTTCTAAGCCAGGTCTTGCATAAGCCCGTGTACTTACCTGATCCTTTACTCTTTCAAAACAGGCATGCAAGCCCAGCTGGCCTTTTCCTGACAGCTGTAGTGGCAATTTCCTACACAATCGCAATGCTGTATGAGGGGTGAGTAGCTCTGCAAAACCATAGAGCTTCTAATTGTTTCCATCAGCTTTAACTCCCGAGGTTTCGGGGAACTGCAGAATTAGTTTTTTTCCAATGAATTCAGCAGGGAAGAAGGAAAACAGAGGATTGTTTTTCAATTGTTTTGGGTAATGGGCAGATTCCTCTCTGAAACTATTTGCTGAGTTCTAGGAACATTTATGCATTTATTTATTTTTATCAAAATGAGATCTGTCTTTCTGTCGGATACCTGATCCTGTCTGTACAAGAACAATAAGGAAGGCAGGGAGAGGATTTATCCCATCATGTGAAGAGACCCTGCAAAAAGCGCTTTCATTTTGTAGTTCCTTGGATGGGCTTCTCTGATATTTTGGGCCACAATAGCCTGGAAGACCAGAACAGAGCAGCCCAGAGTTGTTCCCAGAAGCAGCAGTTGTACTTGAGCAGCGAAAGGTCTTTTGTGTTTGCAAGGGAGGAGGAGATGCAAAGAGAGCCGAGGTCAGCCTGCATGCAAGGAGAGTCCGAGCATGTGCTGAGCCGTGTGCTCGTTGCGCTCTGGACAGGGATAATCCTGCGTAAGAGCATCTTGGAGCTGCTCCACCATCCAGTGAGACCGAGCTGAGAATTGCCGTGGCACAGGAACAGTCAGGCTGTGCCAGCCTGTGAAGGGCAGAGTTTCTAGGCCCAAAGGAGAGCTCACAGTAGCCTTGATTTTAATTCTTTCCCCCTTCTTTTGCCTCTCTTTTGTGTCTTTGCCCTCTCTCTCTCCCCCTAAACTCTTATCCTCCCAATCACAGGCCTTTCACAGAAGAAATATATCGGCAGAGACAGAAGGGAGTGAAGAACAAGTAGCAACAGGTACGTTTAGGGATTGGTGTTTCAGCAAGAGGGACTCCTTCTCCAGGCTCCCCCACCTGCAAGCTCTCTAGATGGGGATGGGAGCACCACCTGCCCTCCCAGTATGTCATTGCCCAGCGCTGCCTTCCCCAGCTCCTCCAGAGATCTGAGCTTCAGACCTCCACAAAAACCTGGGTGGGAAGGCTTTGGACAGCAGCAGTTGTCCGCACCCACCCAGCAACCTCTAGACTGGTTTGATCATATGCTTGAGAGTCAGTGCAAGGAAAAACTGCTGGAGACCTTCAAGGCTCCAGGCTTAGTCTAAATCAGCTGGAAAAAAAACCAGCTATTGAACACGGCAGATGCTCCAGTGAGTGGCAGGGATGGTGCCAGAGGTCAGGGAAATGAGGCATACCTGCTCCAGGCTGCTTCGTGCGCGAGTTGGTAGCATTCAGTGCATGGGCTTGCACTGGGTCACCCCAGAAACTCAGCCTGCGCTTGCTTTTGGGGGCAAAGGCTTCTACAAAAGCTTAAATTCCTGCCCAGGCCCCTCTCCCTGGGGTTAAATTCCACCCTGGAGCATCTTCCCACTGGCAGGTGCAGAGGGTGGGTGGGTGAGTGTGTTTCTCTGCTGGGGTTTGGGCAGCCCGGTAGCCCCTGCCCCAAAGATGCTGTCACATCCATGAGGTCCCTAACAGACTTTTGTGTCTCTGCCTTTTGCAAAGCAGTGTCTTGGATACCTCGGCACAACGTGCCTCTCTGGTCCCCACACTGTCTGATTTGCCCATTTTCCTACTGAGATGGACCCTACTAATTAGCCCAGCAACCCTTAATGAGCCAACTGAGCACCCTGTGGTATTCGAAGCAATCAGAGGAACAGCCCAAGCGTGGCGGCACCTCCTCGCTGCAGCCCGCGGGAACTGGAAGTCCCTGTCCCTTGCATCTCTGTCTCTATTGCTGGGTCACTGCAGCTCACTGCAGCTGGGTCACTGCCATGAAGGAGATGCTCTTCTAGGAGCCACACGGCATGGGACCTCCTGATCTCTTCTCCTGCACTGATTATTGGAGATTTGCAAGGGAAAAAGCAGTTCAGTGCCAGCCCCAGACTGGAGGACAAGCAGAGTAATGACGGAGACATGGAGAACCTTTTGTAAGCGCACTCTGAGCATGGGGAAGCGCCGGCTCCCACTAATCCTGAAGATCATCTGAAGATTCTGCCAAAGAGCCACAAGAAGCAAACAGAAGCTTGGGCAAAGCAACAGGGAGGGCTCCAGAGCCCCTGAGGCATTCAAACATGGCTGGGGAAGGAAGAGGGGAAAGCACTGGAAACTCAACAACAACAAAACCTGCCACAAACCCAATAACACCCCCCCTCTTTTCTGGGAGAGGGACACCTCCCCATCCAGAGCTGTAGTTCCTTGCCTGCGCAGAGCCCTGTAGCATCTCTGCAGTATTTGCTCTAAGAAAAGTGACTGAAAAAACATGTAGATGTGAATGTACAACCTAAACCACGGCGGGTGGAGGACTGGTGGGCATCCTACAGGGAAGCTGAACTGGGAGAAGACCAAGGGGAAGAGTCAATCCCCATCCATACTCTACTGATACCTGATATCCCATCCCTGGCCGTGTCGGTGCCCTAGTCCCCTCCATACCCACCCAGCCCCAGAGGCCACGTGAGGGTCCTTCTTGCCTTCCCCACCACCCAGTGCCTTCCAGCTATTTTTCACTGCCTTGTGGAGATGGTGGGTGGCGTGAAGGGAAAAGGCTGCTTCTGCCTTCCACGCTGTGCAGCCAATGGATATGGATCCCCTACCACTGCTGCCACCAGCCTCTGAATGTCCCTGAGAACCCTGAATGGGAAGGTAGCCGGGGCGATGCTCCAGACCCAGGCTCAGTGTTTACGGATTCCCAGAACAATTTGAGAAATAAGCTGTAAATGACCAAAACCAAACTTCTGCCGGCTCCCACACAGGCACCGGGATGCGGTGCCACATCTCATCGTCACGTCCTCCCTTTTCTCAGTGTTGCCTCCACAAACTGTTGCCTCTAGTTGCTTTTGCATGTTGTAATTCACCCTTTGGACATTGCGTGGCAGGAATTAAATGTGTTGGTTTCTTTTCGATCCAGCCTCTATTTCCTTCAGCCAGGCTCACGGATGCTGTGCTTGTGTTTCACCACTTCAGAGCCATTAAACAAGGATTTTTTTGTTACTACTGGCTCAACAACCTTCCCCTTAAAGAGTTGGGCATAGTATTTTATTTTTAGATAAGTTTCCACATCCCCTTCATGGTTAATGTTTATAGATGGAGGCTAAAACAGCCCAGTACCCATAGCAACCAGCAAGGAGAGGATACATTGCATTATTCAGACAGTTTATGTCAGAGTTGCCAGTCCTGGCTCAAAGTCTCTGATGTCAATAAATTCAGATTTGTTGATGGGTGAAATCAGTACTTACCGAAGAGACGCGTGCTTGTTCGGGAAGGATTATTCTTAATGAGAACACAGCCAGAGCTGTATTTGTGCTGTCTTGTTCCTATTCTGGGGACCGTGTACGCCTTTCCTGTCCCTGAACACGAGGCCAGAGGGACATTGTACCATTCCCATCCCCAACCAGACTCAGCTACCCCTGATGTGTGTCTGTCACCATAAACCAGTGACAGCTGCTTTCTCTCCTGGTCTCTCAGCATCCCGAAAGCACCGAGGTTTGGTGCTGCCCTGAGACCAGCTTTGTGGAGTTCTACTCCTTTGATCTACCATTTTAAACCAAACCTTCCTGCTTTCCTGCTGCTCTGTGTTGGGTTTGCATTGCACAAGGGTTTTTCTGGAGCTCTGCCAGATGTAGCCCTGGTTTTAGTAGCTTTCCCTGCAGCAGCCAGCACAGATTAATGTGTCGCTGCCTTCACAGAACTGGTTTTGCCTGCTGTAAAGCTGGCGTTTGAGGTTTCAGAGGCATCTGCTTTGTTCCCTGAAGTAAACCTGAGGAGCTGGTGATGGAAAGTGATGCTCAAAGCTCATCTTGGAGAGTCCAAGCTTCCTTACTGCCTTGGGTGGGGGTTTGGCCCTGGCTGAGGCCAATTCCTGGCAGTGCCACGCAGTTCACTGGTGCTGCCAGCAGGATAAAACAAGAGACCATTATTTATATTAGAATTGTAGAATCATAGAATCACAGAATCATAGAACAACCAGGTTGGAGAGACCCACCGGATCATTGAGTCCAACCATTCCTATCAAACACTACACCATGTCCCTCAGGATGTTGTCCACCCGTCCCTTAAACACCTCTGGGGAAGGTGAATCAACCCCCTCCCTGTCCAGTGCCCANATTCCCTCTTGTCCTGACCCCTGTCGCTTGAGAGAAGAGCCCAGCTCCCTCCTCTCTACAACCTCCTTTCAGGTAGTTACAGAGAGCAATGAGGTCTCCTCTCAGCCTCCTCCAAGTTAAATCTCCCGTGGCGGAGCTTGAGGGCATTTCCTCTTGTCATGGTGTTTAACAACAAGGGATTAAGAAAAAAAAACCAACCTGATTCCTCTCAAATTACCTAATATTTCTAAAAATTTGAGGTTATAGAGGGAGATGGAACCTTCAGGCTGAGCACAAAGCATTAGTGGTGTCAGAGCTATCTCCATTCCCATTTCCAGCATTCGGCTGCAGTTGGGCTGTATCCTGCATTGATGCAGGAATGGACCTCGTGGTCTCCAGGTC
>WAAB01014422.1:26791-91303 GCA_013389865.1 Piaya cayana | reverse complement strand
CTGTTCTGCTCCTGTAACTCCTGAGTGTGTACATACAGGGAACAGCTTTCCTTCCTATTAAAGACTGAGGCAAAGAAGGCATTAAGTGCCTCAGCCTTATCCTCATACCCTGTCAGTCTTGTTCCATTTGCACCAACAGGGACTGAATATTCTCCCTGATCCTCCTTTTATTGTTTATGTATTTATAGAAAGATTTTTTGTTATCTTTCACAGACTTGGCCAATCTGAGCCCTAGTTAGACTTTAGTCCTCCTGATTTTTTCTCTGCATGATCTCACTTCCTCCCTGTAGTCCACCCAAGATGCCTCTCCTTTCTTTCAAAGCTCATAGACATTCCTCTTCTTTTTGATGTCCCCCATCCCTGCTCAACAAAGCTGTTTTTTTCCACCATCTGTTATTTTTCCGGAACATGGGGACGGGTTGCTCCTGAGCTGCTAGGATTTCCTTTTTGAGGACCACCCAGCCCTCATGGGCTCCTTTGACCCTGAGGACTGTCGCCTATGGGACTTTGTCAACCAGCTTTCTGAACAGTCCAAAGTCTGTGCTCTGGAAGTGTAATGTGACCATTCTGCTAATCCGCCTCCTCACCTCACCTAGAACTGAAAATTCTACAAACTTATGATCGATTTGTCTCAGGTATCCTCCAGCCATCACATCCCTGACAAGGGTTTCTCTGTTCACAAACAGCAGGTCCAGGAGGGCACCTTCCCTTGTCAGTTCACTCACCAACTGTGCAAGGAAGTTGTCTTCCATGCACCCCAGGAACCTCCTAGTCAGCTTCCTTTCTGCTGTATTGTACTTCCAACAGACATCCAGAAGACTGAAGTCTCCCAAAAGGACTAGAGATAGCAATCTTGAGACTTCTCCCAGTTTTTATAGAGGAGCTCATCAGCTTCTTCTTGGCTGGGTGGTCTATAACAGACTCCCATCACAATATCCACCTTCTTGTGGGCTCCTCTGTTTTTAATCCACAGGCACTTGATCCTGTCATTATCACAATCGAGCTCCAGGGTATGAAAGCACTCTCTAACATTGAAGGCTATTCCACCACCCCTCCTACCCTTACTGTCCCACCTAAAGAGTTTATACCCCACCATAGCTGTACTCCAGCTATACGAGTCATCCCACCATGTTTCCATGATGGTAACTATGTCATAGTCTCCTTGCCCTACAATAACTTCCTCCTGCTTATTGCTCATGCTGCGTTCATTGGTGTAAATTCACTTCAGCTGGGCTGGTGAACATTCAGTTCTCATAAAGCGAATAGAGTTCTCTCCCAATTGACCAGTCCTTGGAATATCTAACCCCTCAGTGCCAGTTTCATCCTTACCATCACCAGATGCACTTGCCCAAACTCACTCTATGGTGACATACTTGGGGTACTTGGCAGCACACCATTTCTCAGGCACCGGAGTTCCACTTCCATGCTCACTCCTGACTAGCCTGGTTTTGTGCTCCTCCCTATTTACATCTAATTTAAAGCTCTGTTTATGAGCCCTGCTAGATTTTTTGTGAGGACTTTAGTATCCCAGGAGACAAGCATGCCTCATCCCTAGTAAGAAAGCCTAGGAGTGCTTGGGCCAGTCCATGATCAAAGGACACAAACTTCTTTTCCTCTTGCCAGGTTAGGTGCCAGGTGTTATTCAACTGATTCTTTTTGAACTCCTGCTCTTCATTCCTTAGTGTTGGAGTGGAACTAAACACTACTTGTACCCCAGAGCCCTGAAGTCCCTCTTAATTGCTCTCAGCTTCCTGTGCTGTGTGTCATCATTGCCCACTGAAAATACTAGCAGAGGGTAATCATCTGTGGCTTTCAGCAAGGAAGGAAATCATCCACTATTTTAAGAATCTACCACAACAATTATATTATTTTCTCTTCAGTTTTTAGAACTTCCATAAATGCTTTTATTTATGATTCTTTTATTTTTGACTCCACAGTTTTATTATGAACTGCACAGAGGTTCCATAATCAGGCATAATAATTATTTTAATATGCATTTTCTTAGCTATCACAGTTGATTCTTTAACAGAGTCAGCCTGCATTCTGCAAATTGTGTGAGTATTCTGTTTCTACTTCTGGCTTCTCTTCCACATAAATGCATTTATTTCCCCATCTCAGACACAACGTATTTTTCTCTCATCTTCTTTCATTGTTTCTGAACCAAAATTCCCAGGAGGTTCATTCCACAAATAACTTGGTCAAATCTACTACCAGCAAGACCAGGCACTACTTCCTAGTCCTCAGTACAGAGGCAAACAATCATAAATTATACAATTGAACTTGGAGGAGAAGTACACTTATTTCCAAAAACAATAATGAATTTCATGAGTACATATTACAGAGAGAGTACAGTCAATTCCAGAACATGAACATAACTTACTTAAGAGAGATTGTTCATGATTAACGATGTGACATCTGCATTTTATGCTCCCTCCTATTCGTATGATGTGTGGTCACGAATATAAGGCATTGCCTCATACCTACTGTAGGTTTTTCACATTCTTTAGAAGGAATATGAATGTTTGCCCATCTTTCTATCTGGTGAACTGTATTTCTATTTTTTTTTTCATACCTGCCAAGTTACACATTCTAAAGCATCACCATAGAACCGTTAAGAGCTTTGTAGCATCAACTCACACATGCCATCACACATCTAGTTCTAATCTAGACAGATGTTAATAGAACCACATTAGTGACTTTCTTAAATATGCCTGTAACTCAATCTCCTAAAATTTCAGGAGGGCAAACAAATTGTAGAGATTTTTACAGTCGGACATCTACTACCTCCCCACCAAATGATTTTGAAGCACAATCTTCAGAGTTTAATTTCTACTTGGGTCTCTTTCCTGGGAGCTGCACATGGAATAAGCTCTTATAGCTTACATTTTAATTGTGTTCACATCTTCCCAGTTCCTGCTACTGACACAGAATGGAGCAAAATTTTCTTGTTTATAGTGACTTCATAATAAGAGGTTTTGCAAACACACAGGCTTGTTTCAAAATAAAGGAAGTTTACACCATGTCTTTGTATTCCTTTTTTGGTTATCCTTTCTCAGTTCCATTAGAACTCCCTCTTTTTCTTCCTATTTTTCTCTCACATGCATTCCTATATGGCAATGGTTAAACGTACAGAATAGCTGAATGTGATGTACCAGTGAGGATGAAGGAACAATGTTCTGCACAGCATGTATTTTCTCTTAACAGTTTAGGAACTAATTACAAAGGTCTCTTAAATTTAGCAGCTCTTTATAGCGCATGAGTGTTAAAGTCTCTGTGTATATCAACATCACCAGTGAACCAGAACCCACGAATGCTTTCATTGTTACAGTCATTAACCTACAATATAAGCATCTGTAAAGTGTAAAGATAAAATATTCTTTTCAGAGATTAAATTTGTCTATCCTCACCATCCCCCCAGTTTTAATAAGACAAGAAAACCTGTAAGGATTATGATGTACATCTAAGATCCTTGAATGCTTATTGCCACCTAGTTAAATGCCCAAGCAATGTGTTGTATACAAAGAGTAGAAATGAAGGGCTAAGTCCTCAGTTTATGTATCTGACAGGAGAAAATATAAAATGGTTAGGCTACCCGGTTCCTTTTCCCATATGGAAAATTTGCTTTCTGCCATACATTTTATTTGTGTGTTTATCTAATCATCTTTTAAAGGCCTCAGAAGGTCTTTTGCAAGCAATGGTTTCCTTCTGCATGGCAAGCAAGCGTACACCCCTTTTCAAAGCATCTTGCTTCCATGTCATATGTACAGTCTCTGGATTCATGAACAAAATAAAGGAAAAAGCTCTCTGTTGCATGCTGAGAAGAGGGACAGACTATATCTGCACTGCCTACATGTCAAAGGAAGTCTTAAAACTTTCCTACAGGTGTAACATAGGGATATCCCATGATAGAAGTGCAAGCCTCTCTATGACTTTATACTCCTGAATGGAGCAAAAGTGAACCTTTTTGCCATTAGTATCCATGCAATACCACTAACAGCTTACTTTCTGAAGTGATTCTTTCTGCCCCAAGTATTTACCAACTCCACTGTACATCTCCTTCTGAGAAGCTGCCGCAGTAGCAGCAGGAAACAGTGAGCCTGGGGCTTATGAGAGTGAGCCTACATCCTCCCTTACTGCCTCCAAGCTTTGCTATGCCTCTTATGACAGCAAACTGAATTTCCATGGAAAAGAGACCAGTTTGTGAAATTTGTTTCTCTTTGTTGCAGCAATGAATGAAATAGGCATTGCTATTAGGGGTGGTAAATGGTGTTAACTTCAGCTGGAGGCCAGTTCCAAGTGGGGTTCCCCAGGGCTCAGTGCTGGGTCCAGTCCTGTTCAGTGTCTTTATCAATGACCTGAATGAAGGCATCGCGTGCACCCTTAGCAAGTTTGCAGATGACACTAAGCTGGGTGGAAGCGTCGANGGGAGGTTATTCTCCCTCTGTATTCAACACTGGTGAGACTGGTCCTTTAATCCTGTGTTCATTTCTGGGCCCCTCACCACATGAAGGATATTGAGGCTCTGGAGCGAGTCCAGAGAAAAGCAACAAAGCTGGTGAAGGGGCTGGAGAACAAGTCTGACAAGGAGTGGCTGAGGGAACTGGGGTTGTTTAAGTGTAGATAAGAGAAGGCTGAGGGGAGACCTCATTACTCTCTATAACTACCTGAAAGGAGGTCGTATAGAGGAGGGTGCTGGCGTCTTCTCCCTAGTGACAGGGGACAGGACAAGAGGGAATGGCCTCAAGCTCCACCAGGGGAGGTTCAGATTGGACATCAGTAAAAAAATGTTCACGGAAAGTGTCACTGGGCACTGGAACAGGCTGCCCAGGGCGGTGGTTGAATCACCATCCCTGGAGGTGTTTAAAAGATGGGTGGATGAGATGCTGAGGAACATGGTTTAGTGATAGGAATGATTGAACTCGATGATCCTGTGGGTCTTTTCTAACTTAGTGATTCTGTGAAATGCACAGTGACTGAAAGGAACCAAGTGTTATTTGGATAATACCCTACACTTCTGAAGGCTCAAGTATTTCACACTCAGAGTTGTTTGAGTATAGCTTGTAACTGGAGGAGAACACCCCATTTCTCACCAAGATCCAACTCCTTTGGAACAATGACTGCTTTGTCCCCTTAAAAAATGAAGAAATTATGCAGACTCTCTGCCTTGCCCCCAGATCTTTTAATCAGCTCAAAAACTGCTTGTGCCCGATCAGTTCTACTTTGTCAGTCCAGGGAAAGCTCTCAGAAAGACTGATGAGAACTCTGTATGTTAATTGCCTTTCTGACTGGAGAAAAATGTAGAAAAATAATGACTATAAAGGAGGACAATGAAAAATTAGTTTCTTTGTCTAAATGCTTCCAGTTGTTGATAAATGCTTGCTGTTTAGTGTCACCAATTTTTTTTCAGCCTGCAGCTGCAGAGACAGTACTAATGCCTTGCCATGACTGACAATCTGACTGTGGGCCAGATAATCACCAATTCCTGCTTTGCTGTCTGCTTTGGGTTTTTTTCTTTTTTAAGAGCTTTTTTTAGTCCTTTTCTTGAACGTGATGATCTCACACCGGAAATTCAGCCTTTCTCCCAAAGAAGAGTCTTTTGTGATCGCAACAGAACACTCTTACAATCATCTGGGAGTTTTCCTTACTCAGGCAAGAAGAAAAATTAAGGTCAAGAATTGACAGAGTTCCAGCAGTGCTTAAACTCTAGCAGCACAAAAAAGCTATTTAAGGAGCAACAAAAACCTAAAGATATATTTACTCTGAGGTAATGGTGACATAATTTTTGGGAGAATAATTCCTAGTTATTTTAACTTATTTTTTCTTGCTGCATTCAGAACTCAAACTGTGAATAGTATATAGACGTAAACTTTATATGGAGACAGTGTGTCTCACAAATCAGTGTAGAAATGTCCAGCACAGAAATGGCTCTTTACTTTGACAATAAAGGCCAGTTTGATAGTTTATTTTCTTTATTCCTACAATGAGGCCATTGAAAAACCTTCATCATTTTTATTCTGCTTCAATGCCTTACAGTTTTCTGTCCCTTGTAAAGGAAATAAAATTACTGAAGGCAAATGGGAGACTCTGAATGAGATCTTGTTTTGAAGTTTCATAATGATTTCATGTATTTATTTTGTAATGCAAATTACAGTCTCTTGATTTCTAACATGAGACTTGCAGGTTTTTATTAGCATGTCTGTGGCCAGGACACTGGTCAAATTTACATTAGCCTTAATTCAGGCTTCAGCAGGGCCCTTATTTGTGAGCAAAAGATCCCTTTGTGATCAGAATACCTTTACCCTGCTAATCTAATTTCTGTACTCCAATTTTTCATTTCCCAGTTAACTGCTCCATTTTTTTTCCTGCACAGATATTCTTGGAGAGAAGGAAGTACTAACTTTCTTTCACATATAATGTTATAGGAAATCAAATCTGCTTTTCACCACCACTTTGCCTTTTAGAAAATATTTTCAACACCATACCTAGAAACTGAGTGTTGCGTGAAGCAGTGGAAATGGTCCAGTTTCTCCAGTATGCCACTCGCTGTGCTATTATATGCCTGAAATATTATATGACCCTTTTCCTAGATTGCACAAACAAGAAGTAAACCAAAGCTTCAAAATCACGCTGCCAGGATTTCTGAATTTCCATTTCGACACATCTCTTGTTATAGTGATCTCAGATTCTCTTATGTAGAAGGTGGGATGTGGGAATGAACCTCAGATTGAGATTCTACCTCTCGCTAGTTTTAACTTTCCAAAAGGTGTTTATATCATCTAACTAACTTATAAAGATGATAAAGACAGAGGTAGAGGTAGATGCAGAGAGGGAGATGATAGAGACAGAGAGAGCGATGATAGAGTCAGACAGACAGATATAGATATTTTTCCTACAGTCAGTGGAGCAGAGATGCTCACATTGTTGAGGCCAATTCACTCCATTTAAACACTTCCAAATGGGATAAATATTTCAATGCAGCGCTTGTATCTTTCGGAATTATATTGTCAGATAGAATGACTCACTTTATGTCTGACATACAAAGTTAGATGATGGGTACATCATCACAAGACAGCTCATGGGCAGTAAGCATAGATTAAATAAGCTTGGGTTAATCTGTTACTGTGTGAGAAAGCAGGTTCTGTGATCTATCATGCTGCACAGGCAACACAGCCCCTTGCCAGGTTCTGCTTGCCAGTGAAAACATGAAGACAGACGCCTTAAGGAACTGAAGGCAAGGGATGTTAGCAGGTTTGTTCAATGCAGTTTGAGGGTAAATAAAGGCCAGTTGTGCAAGGCTTTAGATGGGATTGAGCTCTTAGATCATTATTTGAAATTTCCCATTGCAAACCCTAGCCCACTCAGCTATCCAATAGTGAAAGCATGAAGGCTTGGATGGGCATACTCTCTGCTCTGTAAAAATCTGGCTGGATGGCTGGGCCCAAAGAGCTGTGGTGAATGGTGTTAAATTCAGGTGGTAGTTGGTCACCAGTTGAGTTCCTCTGGGTTCAGTGTGGGGGCCAGTTGTTTTTAATATCTTTGTCAATGATCTGGATGAGGGAATTGAAAACACCCACAGTAAGATTTCAGATGGCACCACTTTTTGAGGGAGTGTTGATCTGCTTGAAGGAAAGAAGTCTCCACAGAGGAATCTGCATAGATTGTATCAGCAAGGTTAAGTGTTGGGTCCTGCACTTCTGCCACAACAACCCCATGCAACGTTACTGACTTGAGGACAAGAGGCTTGAAGCTTCCTGGCAGAAAAGGGCCTGTGGGTGTTGGCCAATAGCTAGATGAATATGAGGCAGCAGTGTGCTCAGGTGGCCAATTAAGATCAATAGCACCCTGCCTTCTATTAGAAATGGTGTGGCCAGCAGGACTAGGGAGGGAAGGGATCATGCCTCTGTACTTGGCACTGGTGAGGTGAGACCTTGAATATCGTGTTTGAATTTTGGCCCCTCACTACAAGAAAGACTTTGAGGTGTTGGAGTGTATGCAAAGAAGGACAATGAAGCTGGTGAGGAGTCTGGAACACAAGTCTTATGAGGACCAACTGAGGAAACTGGAGTTGCTTAGTTTAGAAAAAAAAAGAAGGCTGAGAGGAGACTTTATTACTCTTTACAACTGACTGAAATGAGGTTATAGTGAGATGGTCATTGGTCTCTTCTCCCAGTTAACAAGTGATAGACTAGAGAAAAAATCCTGAAGTTGCCCCAGGGGAGGTTTAGACTGGGTATTAGGAAAAAATTCTTCACTGAGAGGGTTATCAGGGGCTGAAACGGGCTGCCCAGGGAAGTGATTGAGTCACCATCCCAGAGGTATTTAACAGGCACATAGATGTGGTTCTCAAGGATATGGTTTATTGGTGTCTTGGCAGTGCTAGCTTAAGAGTCAGACATGATGATATTATAAGTCCTTTCCAAATTAAATGATTCTGTTTCTATTTTCTAAATGATAAAGAAAGTTTTGTCAAGAATTAAGACCTCCTACATAGGTTCAGGATCAGCTACTGATATAAATGTCAGATTCTACCCTTTATTTTTGAATTTGTTCTCCTGAGTCTCCCTGCCCTGTCTAGACCTTTGAGACACACAATGTACAAGAATGGAAATGTCTCTCTTCCACATTTCTTCTTTTCACATGAAAAATAAATGAAGACTTGCTTAGAGAAACATCTGTTACACTACAGAAATATCAAATAAAATCCTATAATTTTTCAGTGAACATAGGACTTTAAAAGGATGTTTGGCATAATTGGTAGCATCTCTGTCTTGTTTAAGGAAACAGAATCCAGATAGTTACAACAGACTCCTATTTGATTCGTAACAATTGGAAACGTCCACTGGGTAGATCATCTTGTCCTTTCTGCTGATATAGTATTGTCTCCTTTGACAGTTTCTTCAGTGCTTCATCCTGTCTAATTTTGCCAACACTTCTTGACAGAATATATCTCTACCAAACAGGTCTGTTGCTAGTAAATATGATGTTGTATCCAGTCCTCATTTTCCTGTGTTCTGTAGAACAACATTTTTGCCAAAAACACTTAAATTTCACAATGTTACCTCTATTAAATGTTCCCCTCCTCAGGAAACCAATAGTATTTTGTGTATTTTTTTAGAACTTGAGACTAATAAGTGATGTTTTTGCAAATTTGGCGTGGAACTGTCATTTAATGTTCTTGTCAAGGCTCAGGCTTAAATACCAGTCATGTATCATCCTCTTGTTATTTTAACACATTTGGTCCTGAGATAAATTCAAGACATTAAAAAAAGAAAGAAAGAAAATGACTGAACCAAGAAAATATTTGATCCATATATGGGGATAAAGTGGACATTTATTCTTTAAATAATAAGCAGAAACATGAGCTGAGAAATGGTTCTTTTAATTCTTGGTTACATAACTGTTCATAATATAGCTAAGTTACTGTTTCCACAAAATTTTTTTTAATTATTTATTTTTATTTAGTTAGCTCTTTCGTAAGAATTTAATCATGAATTAATAAGTTATTTAGTGTGTTGTATAACAGCTGGATTTGAGTGACCCTGGATAGTAGTTTGTAAAAACAAAACCGCATTGATCTCCCAATGTGTGAATAAGATGAAACAAAAGTCTTCCACAAGAAGACACATTTGTGATTCATGCTTGCAAAATTAAACCAAGAAATAAATTGTGAAAGAGTCAAAATAAACCAAGAACTGTTAAATCTATTTTCCTCCATTTTTTGATAAAGAAGTTATCTTGATGTGATGGTGTTGTTTGGGTAGACAACTTTCCAACTTTTTACAATGACTTTTGAACCCACCAGGCAAATTTACTGTCATTTAAAAGGGAGATAAATGTTACAAAGTCACACTTCGACATTTTTTTTGAGAACTGTAAACTGAGTATGGGAAATAAACCCCAATTTTAGCTCTTACTGAGAAAAAGGTAAATGATAGCTGCTTATCATACATTTTGTTTGCCACCATCTACCTGCCTAATCAGTTAATGCATAACTGCAAGGAAGAAGAGAGAATAATATAGGAACACAATGGGATTTGGAGCAGTACAGTACCAGTACTGAAACTTTGAAGGATACAAATCAATAGGAAATCACACTTCTTTAGGTTGACTGCTTCCAGAACAATTTGTTTCTTCCTAAATCAGTATCAGATCTTTGATCTACCTAGCTGAGAACTGCTCTTAGCACAGTATTGTTATTTTCAGCACTTCAAATAACAGTCAAGATTCTAACGCTAAGCAGATGAAAAGCATTTTTTAATATTGAGAGTAAGCAGCTAGTAGTAAAAATTGCATATATCGTTTTCTGATCATGATCCGACAAATACTAACCTAGTTTTCATTCTACTAGTTCATTTTGTTCATTTTGTACTATTATTGTGATGAACAATGTGAAAAGAATGCTATGAGCCAGAAGACTGTCTTATTCCTGGCTTGTGCCACTGATTTGTTTAGTAATTATGAACAACTCATTTTACCTTTGTTTCCCATTCTAGTCTTTGTCAATCTTATTTGCTTATGAAAGCTGCTAAAAAGAGAAACACTCTGCTGCTAAACATTTGGACTCAATGTGCCTGAAGGAATAAAGCTTCTGGCTCTGTTGTAATACTGTCAATGATATTTTTGTTGCTACTATTATGCAACTAATGCAATTACTGTAAATAATCCTCTAAACATTTTTTTTTGTACCTTGGTAATGTGTATATAGGTAAGTCCCTTCTGATGCAAAATAATCATTGACTTCTACCTTTTCTGTATTCTGTATTATAGAAAAAACAGTCACAGAGGTTGGTGTCCTTTTGCACAAATGGAATACCCTTTAATTTTTTATGTAATCCATCTCCCATGCTGAGAAATTTATTACAGTAGGGGAACCCAGCTAATAGGAGCTTTTCATAACAAAACTATTCAGAACTGAACATTCCATGTTCATACCTATTTAGGCATCTATGAAACTCTACAAATAATAGAAATTACTGAAACACTTAGTTTCTGATCTATAGATGATATAAATTACTATAATTTGCAACATCATTCATTGGGAAAATTTATTTGAGGTCAGCTCCCCCACTCAGTGGTGCATCCAGCAATAACCTCTGTAACAACATGCCCAAGAATGGAGTTCAGACACCTAGGTATTCTTGCTCATGTGGCCACCCCAATAGATGTACATTGTATGAAAACCACACTGCTGTTTATGGAAAATAGGTTTACCAGGATATCTCTGAAAATTCTGCCCTGAGCTTACTTACTCTCCTCCTCTCTCCCCCCTCTCTCTGTTATGCTACTTTTCTTCTATTGTCATTCTGCTGTAACTGTTCGGCATGTTTTTTCCTGATTTCAGAGATCTTTCTGAGTCTTCCAGCTCACCCTCTTTAACAATAAGCCAAACAGGATCCAGAGCAGCTGGTAGCAAAGATAAAGTGAAACACTCACTTATTGACGTCTTCTAGACTTTGCTATCAAAATGGAAGGCAACTAGACCTAGATCAAATACAGCACAATGCCATTTAGTTCAATGGCATTACACTTATTTAAACCAACTAAAGATATACCTCAAATTTTAGTGATTCATTACAAGTTCAAAGGACCCATGATACAAAGGGACGTTTTAGGCTTTAAAATTATTTGACACTTTTTCTTATGTAGCTGATCAATTATTTGAAACAACAGCATAAATAGCTCTCATTCTTTTCATTTATGTGACTACCAAACAATTTGTGTTATTGATCCAAGCATAGCGTTACAGTATTTTTTTCAGTGATTTGTTAGTATGTGCTCTGGTGGTTGTTTATACTGGTGATTATTGTTAGAACAGCCTTTTTCCCTGCTGCTGATTTCATATCACAATGATTACAGTTATTATCATTATACATGTAATTATTATTATGAGTGTCAGATTGTTTAAAAGGTTCTATAAACACAAACATTTTTTAAAAAGCATATTTTTCAAAGTAAGCAATATAAAAATCATACCTTTTTCTATCAAACTGTTCTTACATTTTGTTAATTGTACTTCTATTCATTCACTTTCATAAAAAAATCCTACGCATTAATGGGTTTGTTGACCTAAAGTCTTGGCTTTTGACTGCTGGAAAGAGGAACATTTAGCAGTACACAAGTCTGTTCTTGTGAAACAAAGTAGGATGTACAATTCAATTAGAGTAGGATAGGCAGAATGGAAATTTACTGAATGGCGGGGCACTAAGATGACTTTCACCAGCTGTTAAGCTCCAGCCAAAGAAAAGCAAACAAGAGGTTTATCACAAACCTAGAATTTTAACATTTAGTACTTAATGAATCTTCTCTTCTGGCTAAAATTAACTTTCATGCTGCCTGCAGACCTGACCCTTCTGCTGTGAATCAATTGGCTGCCACCTGGAAGGGAAAGCCTTGGGGACACATGGGACTACATGCCTGAGTGCACCCAGGGAGGGAGCAGACCTTGGACACATCCTCTCAGGGTAACTGAGCAGTCAACTGGCCACCCTGGAGTTCTGCAGGCAGGTGGCTGCCAGCATGACTGCTGCTTGGAGCAGCTTCTGCAATCACAGATTGGCTGCTGTGGGGCCAGAGTCACTGAGCTACTTCTCCTTTTGTCCCACTTTGAGGACATCTATAACAGGCACTGCTGGAGGAATCCCATCATCGGGGCAGAACACAAGGTCGCACCACCTGCCTGACCCTCTTCCTGGGACCTTCTCAGGATCCAAAAAGTAGAATGGGTGCAGTTACACACTGCTTACAGCTGGTTTACCCAGTTGATACAGCACTAGAATTATTCACAGAGACATACAATATTGTCTCAAATAAAAGATAATAAATAGTTATTAGAGTACTATCCTGAATGAAAAGGATAAAGGAAGGGAGAAGACTACTTACTGTAGTCTGACACTGGCTGGGAAATAAGCTCTTTCATTAGGAAGAACCAAAGACAGAATTTCCTTTCTATATATTTTTTAAGGATTGTGGCTTTAGTAGCAAAAGTAAAACAGGGTATTTTTAATGCTTTCACTGTGTCTGTTGATCTTCCCCTGAGTCATGAGAATTCTGATTCATTCACAGTACATTTTTATAGCTGATTTTAATCTGATCTTCCACATCTGCAAGGAATTTAATAAACTGCTTTGTGTATGTTTATATTTTCGAATGTGCTTAAGTAACAATGACATTCATGTAATTGAGGTACATAATAACTTCTTGCACTACATTGATCTTGAAGATCTAAGAGCCACTGGTGGCACCTGAAGAAACTGTATTCTGATTCAGCTTGAGTTTTAGGGTTGTGTACAGATCAGGTTTTATTTTATCTGATCTAATTCACCTACTATCCCTGCTGAAGGTACAATTTCAATAAGACAGGATTGTGTCTCTATAGATCAAAGATACCCAGAGGGAAACCAAACAACAAGGCAATGGGAAGTAAAGGAAAGAATAGATTCTTCTTGCTGATACAATTAAATAGAAGACAGTTGTTGAACCATCTAGTGTGTCTCACCTCCCTGCATCAGAGAACCATAAATAATGTAAGTAGAGGGATTACTTTTTTTCACAGTGCCTGCACAATGGTATGTGTTGAAACTGACATGCTCAAGTCCCCATCTGTGAATAAGTGTTTAGCTAGAACTTAAGTTCATGTACAAAGAGCATTAAAAAAAAAAGTAGACAGAGAAAGAAAAAAAATATTAAACACAGCTTAGATCTCTATGGGCTCATTTAGAACCATAGTTAAACAGGAGACAATGTTGATAGCTTTAGTATTTTTAATACGAAATATTAATAATGGAATTTCTGGAGTAATGTATTGGAATTCAATATCCCAATTTATCTCCCAATCTCTTTGATTCCTCTGAAAAATGTGCTTTCCATACTGACATATACTCAGTGCGAGCCAAAATTGGATGGCTGTTGCAGTGAAGTGCTACACAGTCACTTTTGCATTAAAACTTTCAAAAATTTCTTTTGAAAACACATCCAGAGCCTTATATACTCAAAAATTTGATCATTCAAAAATAGAGTTTTTAGAGTTTATGTTAAACACCTCAAAATTTTCCCTGCTGAGATGATGATGCCAAGCACACTCCCTTCTGCAAACATCATCTCCACTTCAGGCCCAGCAATGTAAGAGACAGTTCACCTGCTCCAGCAAACTGTATCAAATGGAAATTACTACAGGGTAGTTGTGGGGATAGCAGGAAGGTTTCTGCTGCACAATAAAACCTATGAGTACAAGACATCAAAGAGAAGCTGTCCTAGCATTTCTAGAACTTACACTGCACCCTACATTCACAGCCTCCTATTCCTCATACACAGTGCCCTGGGAAGGTGCTGAAGCTCTGGGAATCCTAGCAGAAGCCTGCCTCACTCGTATCCCTGTAGCATCACAATTTTCTAACACCTTATAATCCTGTACTATCCACAAGCATATCTGAATGGCATTCTTAACCCATTTATAGTTAAATTTGGCAGATCTTACCAAGGAAAAAGAAAATTTGCCCACTATCCTGATCATCACTCTATAAAATAAAAATCCTAGGAAAATATGCTGACACACTTCCATTGCATCCTAAAAGAGAACTGAAGAGAGTATGGACGGATTTCCAGGCATAAAGTGTATGATATCTCACTTCAGTTATGGTGAGACATCTCTGATCCTCCTCACCCATATGCTTTTACTCACTCTATGATTCAAAAATTCCAGATCTCAAATATAAATCACTCCACAGACAGACAAGGCTAATTAGAAGCTGCTGACTGGCTAGATGTTGGCACACAATGTTTGTGATGAAAAGAAAGCTCAAATCCCAGAGGAATCAGATGACTGTATTGGTTGACAAAATATAGAATCTTCCAAAGGTGCTGCAAAGGGGCACCTGGCTTTGCAGACACCCACTGCATTCGTCCTCTAAGTCTTCTGGCAGCCAGTATGGTAGGTCTATTGACACAAATTTGCTAATATTTGGATCATATATTAACCTCCCCCAGCACCATGAGAGTGCTTGTTATAGAATTTATCCAGTAGCTTTTATAAACAATTAATTTTTCAGGTCCATAAAAGATCTATTAAACCATTCAGTCTGCATTCCTGGATTTCCTCACAGAAACATGGAGCGAGTGATTGCTAATCAAGAGTACATGGCAGACAGTAGGCACGACACTGGATCTCCAGGAGCTATGGACATCTGTAACACTCACAGTGGCACTGCCAGTAAATCCCTTCACTCTTTGTCATGTTTTAAGCTTTCTAAAATGCTTAGAAATGCTTTCACAAGGTTGACATAGGATGCTGAGAAAAGGGAAATTCAATGTACACTGAGTTAAGCTATCAAGACAATGGAATCACTGTAAAAAGAAATTACTGTTATTTAAGTTCTAGCTCTGCTGAATGGCACTTGCAAAAATATTTTCCAAGGGAAACCTAATGATTTCACCTGAAAATTGTAATTTTTAGAAAACCTGCATTAAAAGGCCTCACATACCAAAGTCCTCTTCATCTTACTAAATAACAGCTAATTCTCTTGCACATTTTTTTTCTCCACTAAACAGTCAGTGGTTTCCTTGTTGAAAAGTGTTTAAAGAATATTTAAAGAAACACTGTCTGTATTTCTGATGTTTTCAACACCATTTGGTACAGCCTACCAAATATTTCAGTTAATTTCTTCCAAATTTCCTTCTGTTTTTTAATAAAATCAGAATCAGAAAATGGATAGTGATTATCAAGATCCCCCTGCTCTCCAGATGGCCAGCAGCTCCTGTCCCACTCCATCTTTCATCACTGTTTTAGTCTGTTCAAGTTGTTTTCTAGCATATCTCAAGGATATATATTTTTGTACTGAAGGATGAAGAGGTTGATTCTGCTTTTCATACAAAGGTTAAAAAATAGCCAAACCAACCAGCACTAAGCAGTGTTACAGGGCTTTTAGCTCCTAAAAAATTACTGTCAGAAGCCCTGTTAAAGGTCAGCCAAGTCTTGAAATGAAACAAAAAGTTCTGAGATACAAGCTGTTGTGTACTGGGCCTAGAAATGAAAGAACACTGCCAAGAATTTCTGCTGTGAGAAAACGTTACTTACTGATTTGTGGGATCTGTTTTGTGGGACACTTTGGGACTGCAATTTAATTTTATGAACTTATTTTTTGCCAATCAGGACAGTTTTTAGTGTATTCCAGTCCAAGGAATCAGAGGGTAACACTAGTATGTCTGCAAGAGAGAGTGACTTGCAAACTAGATCCCTCTGTTGATACAGTGGTTGTGGTTTGTGATTTAACTGTAAGAAGATGAAGAAACTAAGAAAATTAATTTGACTAATGCTATATGTAGAGAGAGAGGGTAAAGAAGATTGCCAGAGTAAAACCCAAGTAACTTGAGGGTGAAATAAGGCTTTAAAATGTAAAAGCAAGCTTTAGGTAAGAGCAGGAAATGAAAGCACAGTCTTTAGACAATAATATTTATACATTTTTTTACTGTTTCCAAACAGCCAAGACTGCAGGACACTGATAAGGTGGTACAGAGAAGGGTTACAGCTTGCCAAGGGCAAGCAAAACCTTGCCTAAGAAATAAAACTGTAAGGACACTGACATGAACCCTACAAGTACCTCCAATGCACTGCTCTTCTGAGGGAACCAAGGCAGGGACCCCTGTGCAGACTGCAGGAACATATATTCTTTGGCTGATGAAGAACCCGCTGAAAACAGAAGAGCAGTGATCCTGCTCAGCCTCCTCCTACAGTAAAGTAGCAAGCTAAAACTATGGAGCTCGCTAGAGAGGCAGTGCTGGAACTCCCTTTGACAAGGAGAGCAGAAGAGTCTGTGGGTTTATTACTGGAGGCTCCTGTAGAACTTCAGTCCTGCTGTAGCAGTTTCATTCAAAGTAGGTATACAGGTGAGAAAAAAAAAACATTATGAGACTAGAAAGGCTTCTATACTTTAATAAGTAATAGACTACTCAGATCAAACTACAACTTCAGCTGATTTTATGAAAGTTTTAACCAACCTGATCACCAAAGCACTAGAGCTAAGGGGTTGAAGAGGTTGTGGTAGTGTGCAAAGGAGGGAAAATTGAACATGAAAGCCACAGAAATGAAAGCTGTCACTTATTAATGGAATAAAATACAGATAGGAAGGAAAGACTACAAACTACAGGAACTGAAGTGAGAAACTGCAAGCTTCTTTCAAGGATTGCACGTGGGAATTACTAGATTTGATTAATTAGGGAGAGAGCAAAAGGTGTCCCTTTCCCAGTGGGCCCATAACTGATGACACCTCAGAGGCAGGAACAGAGGCTGCTATCTGAGCTGTGTCTTAATATATCAGAGCAAATTAAAAAAAAAGGAAACAGCAAAAGCTGCTGCATTGAATCAATCCTAGGGGAAGTCAGAGCCCAAGCACCGAGACCAGGAGAAAGCGAGGAGACTAACTGTCTCAACTCACAGGCAATTTACCAAATCAGAACTTATAAACAGGTTAATTCTGATATAATCACATCCATAAACAGAACCTTTGGAGCAAGTTACACACATATGACTCACTGACGCTTTCGTTCATCTAAGATATTATTCATGCAGTGTAATTTGATACCTGTTTGGGTGAGCAGCCTGCCTACACAGTAGCCTAAATATACTAGTAAAGTCAGGGAAAGTGAACAGTCAGTACAATGTAGAATTAATTAATATGCTGATAGTGACGTAGTTTGAAGGATAATTACATACATATTTATGTATTTTCCTAAAGTCTTTGACTCTGATGATACCTGTGAAGAGCAATGTTTTTGATTACCCTGGCACACAGCACAGTGACCTGGAGCTTTGTTCACTGACCAGTATGAGATTCATCCATTTTAAGACCAAACTAAACCACAGTAATTACATAGCCTGATCTCCTGTATGTTTTCAGAAACTGAAGAATCAGGGCCAACAAGAGCTGATCTTGGCCCAAGTCAAACAAAATGTTGAAGTTCTCTTGTTGACCTTACCCTGGCAGCCTTGTTCTTTTCCATTGAGATGTTTTGTCTCCTTAAGTCTTCTTGCCTCCCATATAAAAATAAAATAATTCAGCATGGAAGCCACACAGAGGACAACAAAATGACAGCAAAGGGAGAGAGTTGAAACAGGCAGTATAAAGAGCGGGGGGCTCCTTCTCTTGGAAGAATATTTGTCTTCAGTATAACTGATCTCGCTTAAAGACCCTCTTAGATTGTTTCCAACCTAATATTAAGTCCCTTTCACCCTTTTAGCACTCCACAGGAAGAGACAAAAAGAATGTTCGCTACAATTAAAGAAATTGAAGGATGCTGAAATCTAACCTGTGAATGACCTTTCCTTTTTCACAGCTAAATGTTACAACTACCCTTTATTTCTTGACAGCCTGCATTCTTGGGTCCCAGGTGTAAATTCTTTGGAAATCTGAGATCCAAGGCTTTCAAATGCATGCTGAAAGTAGTAAATATCAGCCGCAATTTCCTTTTATTTTAATGAGCGTGTTGTCATGGAAACTTTGCAGTGGACTCTGGGCTTCATACTCAAAACTCTTGAGGTTTCTGGCAGTTCCCTGATGGGTCCTGTCAACTGCTCTTTTCACAGGAAGTGATAATAAAAATTCACTTTCCTGTTCAGTGAACCTTGAATGAACTGAAGGAGAACAACCTCAAACCCACTTGCTTCCTCTCACTCCAAATTTCATATGCATGACTGACAGCATGCTACTTAACCCTTTCAATAACTTTGGAAACAGCTGAGTTCAGAAACTCTGTTATTACAGGTTCTTGAAAGTAATTTCATTTTTACATGAGACGTCTACAAAAGGCTTCTCTCTTACAGATTTATAAGTGCTGACGTCTAAGTGAGGTTGGAGAGTTAAAAGGTAAAAGGACAAAGCCTCAGCAGTTTTAATCAGAACACTTTTTTTTCTTCCTAGATTTATTTCCTAAGCTTAAAATTTTTCAAAGTTATGGCAGAATGAGGTTAATTTCCTGTTTCCTGATTTTTACTGTATTTCACTAGGTAAATGTCTTATATAGAAATGTCACATTAGTGAGTGAGTGAGACAATAAAAAAAAAAAAAAAAGCATCCTTTTCCAGTCCACTATGAGGTACTTTTCAACAAGGCTAATAAATGCGGAAAGTTCTCCTTCTGTACAATACCTCACTGTTCTGAAACCATCTTTTGGGAACTGCTGAGGTAAGATTCCTGAAATTTTTTCTGAATATGATTATCAAAATGCCTGGAGATAATCAGGAATCTATGCTGCTTTTCATTCTTTTTCTATTGTTTTTCATATTTCTTAATTTCACAGTTGACACATTTAAATCCATTGACCCAAATACTGTACGCTAAGTTAATTTGTGCCTCCCATGGATCACTTTAGATGTATCTATAAAGGAAAGCAAAGAAATGCTTGAAACAGATGTTACTGAGTGTTCACTGGCTCACGTTATTCAGTTTCAGTAACAACTTTGGGAAGATTTTGCAGTTCTCGCATCTCTGGGATGCAACCAGCCACCCCGAAAGGTGAACAGCTCCAGTACGTAGCACGATAGCTGCTATGCCCTCATGGCTATCCATCAGGTCTCCACATTTCTGCAGAGTCAGCTGCTTAAACTTACCATTTCACACAAATGATAGGTTCATTGAAAGGAACCTCAACAAGGCGCAAGCAAACAAGCAAAGCCCCCCAAAAATTCTAGCTGCTTATCCACTGATATGATAAGCAGGACAGAAAGCAGAACTGCTTAGTCATTGCTGTAAATTCACATAATATTACTTAATCCTGCTGGGAAGTTTTGCAGGACTAAAATGTTAGAAACCTCTGCTTCAGGTATGTAGAAGGCATCAGATGGTAAAAAAAATTAAGAGGTATTACTTACTACTGACAACTCATAAGCAACGTTTACAGACCATGTTCTAACAAGTGCAACAGCAATGAAGCTCAGATTTTGTACTTCTTTCCACCTGTCCATTCACATGAGAAAACAGGGTGATTGCGTCCACATACACTTATATGAAGTATATATAAAAAGGGAAAAAAGATAAATATGCACATTATTTTAAGAAACTTAGTTGTCAAAGAAATACAGCAGATTTGCTACCTGAAACATCACTACTTTGACTATTCCTGAAATATTTGTAAGGGATATTGTTACTTCTACACTGTGGTAGCTGCAGCCTTCTGGAAAAGCTAAAGCACACTGTCTCATGACCGACAAAAAAAAAAAAAAAGGCACATGAACCAGAAAGAAAAAGGTAGAAACACAGTTATGTGGGTTATAACAGCCTGTTGTGGAAGTGCAGAAGAAGCCTCTAGCCTTTTCTTTTGTTAAGGACACTGTTCAGAGGACTGGAAAACAGAAGGTGTTACAAGATCCAGTGAACAGAAGCTTAAATAAGATGCAATCAAGTGTAAGAAGATACTCTTAGCCAGATGTTTGAAAAGGTTTGGGGACAGAAACTAAACAATTATATGTGTCACTAGGGCTCACTGTGTAATTCAGACTGCTTTCTGTTTCTTATTGACAGCATTCTTATGAAGTTAATAGTTAGCTTAAGATGGTTAAAATCAGGATCGGTAGTATAATAAAACAGCACAGAAAGTGCAGGAAGCATGAAGCCTTACTTTTTTCTGATCATGCATCTCAGATATTTGTCCTTCAAACAGTGTTTATATGGTAGTTTTATAATGTAATCATAATTTATTACATTCATGAAAACAAAACAATTGCTATGGCAACACGCTGAGACAGTATTTATAGGTGTTTCACAGAAAAAAACAGGTTGCAAACAACAGGAAGAAAATGGACATTAAATTACCTCAAATGAACTAAGAAAACAAATGTATGATGAAATGAGAAAACTATATTGCTAAAGTTTTCTTGATGCCATACTTGTCATAGAATCATAGAATCATAGAATAACCAGGTTGGAAGAGACCCACCAGATCACTGAGTCCAACTGTTCCTATCAAACACTAAAAGATGGCCCTCAGAACTTCGTCTACCCATGCCTTAAACACCTCCAGGGAAGGTGAATCAACCACCGCCCTGGGCAGCCTGTTCCAGAGCCCAATGACTTTTTCACTGGTCANTGTGCTGAGGGGCCCAGAACTGAACACAGGATTCCAGGGGCGGTCTCACCAGTGCCGAGTACAGAGGGAGAATAACCTCCCTAGACCTGCTGGTCATGCCATTTCTGATACAGGCCAGGATGCCATTGGCCTTCTTGGCCACCTGGGCACACTGCTGGCTCATGTTCAGTCGGCTGTCAATCTACACCCCCAGGTCCCTCTCCTCCAGGCAGCTTTCTAGACAGTCTTCTAGTCTGTAGCTCTGCATAGGGTTGTTGTGCCCCAAGTGCCGGACCCGGCATTTGGCCGTGTTAAACCTCCTGCAGGACCCAGCATTTGGCCTTGTTAAACCTCTGCCAGTAATCACTGATGTGGCTCTATTTTGTACAGAAATAAGTGCACTATTTAAAAATTGTTTCAAACCTCTAATTTTATTTCTAATATTTACAGCATATTCAAAAGAAAGATACGTGTCTGAGTTCAGATATAGTGAGATAAAGATATTTCATTGTGGAGAAGTGCACAATAACTGTACTATATAAAAATCAAGACAGACAGGGAGAGAAGACCAGTTATAATAAATCATTTTGACACTGTAGTTAACATCACTCTGAAGAATTATGTAACGAAACCTGGCAAAATAAAGGAAAATGTATATTTATACTAATTTGCATATAAGTGTTTTAAGCAAGAGAAAATAACTTGATGGGTAATTGGAGTATTCTACAGTGGTGGCTTCTTAAGTTAAGTCACATACTAGATGAAACCTTTGTCTCTTTGGTTAGGTGATAAGAGGGGGGAAAATCCTATCTTGCTGCGTAAGCATGTTAAGTGTTTCTTAGCTGGCAATTTGATTAAGTGGAATTAGTACAGAATCTTTTGGATAAAGATTTTACCTTGTTGAAATCTGAAAAAGAATTCAACAAGGTGCCTGATTGGTACATTAAATAAAATGTGGATGCTTTAAAATAGGGATGGATAGCTTGGATATGTTTCAACATCAATTCTGCTCCTGGGGTTTTGCATTTGGAAAACTGCACCATCTTCTTACAAAGTAGGAAAAAAAACCCCAGAAAACTGACAAAAAAGCATTATGTGATACATTTTGAGGTAGTTTATAGACAAACACAAATAACTACTTTCATTAAAATAAGGATTTTTCTTTTATAGCTATAAAGACATTTAGAAAGATATGGAATCAGATATTGAGTTCTTTATATATGCATTTTAAACATCATTTATTTGAATTTGCAAAATTCATGCTACACTAAGAATTTACACTGCATGACACTGCTGACATAGAAGAATGGCTTGGGATTTTGCCTGAGATGTTTTATTTGACCTGAATGATTTAAATAACTCAGACAAAGGGCAAAAATAGTGCTGTTTCTTTACTATGTTATAGCAGAACACAAACTTCTACATTTTTCATCCAGGCATGACAACTCATCTACAATAGTAATTTAAACACAAAATCTCCTCCCAAAAATTGAGGCAATACTCTGAAATGTATGCATTTAGATTTGTCATGTTACTGGCTGATAACTGTCTTTCATTGAAAAATACACTGCTTTTATAACACCGGTTTGGCAGCACCCTGACTGGAAAAGCAAGAGGTTGCTGGCACAAATCTCTGCCCAGCTGTTCATGTGTGTGCCCTCACACCACCTCCAGGCACAGAGGAGTTGACACAACTTTTTGTGGGGCTGCACTGTCACCAAGATCACTGAACTTATCTGGCTTAAAAATAAAGGGTATTTTCATTTGTGGTATTTTTGACCTGCACAGGTCCATTGGTTCAGCAAAGAGTCTAACCTCATCAAAGTTTGTATTAGAACAGTTGAGGGGATGAAGAGTTTGGGAGTGCTTTAAACTCTCTTTGTCACTGGAGCTGATGTATTGTGAAGCTACAGTCTGAGGACAGCAGCACATAGCATTTTCCCATATGGAATTAATATAGCATCATGTTAATGATTCTGTATCTCAAAAAATACTACATTTTCAGCCATTGCAGTCAATGGGAATTAGATTTGCACTGCTCACAACAAACATTTGGTAATAATGTGCAAAACAAGAAAGAAATCCTTATTTTATAAAGTTAACTGATAACCATTAAAGAAAGTTTCTTACAAGGAAAATTAAACATTTAATATAAATTTCTTTTAAAACCTTCTATTTCAATTCAACAGTGTCTTATTGAAAGATTCAGTCATCACATGGTTCTTTATGACTGATAAGCATGCACTGTGCATTCCATAAAGTAAACAGGGATTAAATACTAATTTAATATACATAATCCTGACTTAATATATTTTATTGTATTTTAAAGAAGTAACGGAAAAACTGGTGTGGTAATCAACTAAAAAAGCCTGAAATATAAGGATTTACTTAAGGACAGTAAGAATGGTTATTTTGAAAGTATGTCTTGTCAAATGAGCATGATATCTAAGCTATTCCTTTTGGGGCAAAATGCCTGACAAAGACATTTTCATTCAGTTTTTTATTTCCATCTGCCTCTGAATTGCATAATATATGCTGTCAGGAGCACTGAGGTTTGACTTCAACATATAGTTTTTTAAAGAGTTCTATATAATATCAGAAGGATGCACGTTGGTCAGATTATGAATATAACAGGTAGATCTCGGTATGGGATCCCAGTTTAATGATGACCAGTACTCTGTTATTCAGCACTTCTGTCGCTGATCAAGAATTAAACATGGTCTTGATTCTAGCATATTTTTCAAATCATTAGGAAAAAACATGGATAATTTAAACACCGTTAAATGCAAACTGAAAAAAATCTAGAAAGAGGCAGACTATAATTAGAAGGACTATATCCCAGGAAGCTGAGATTCAGCTGGGTAGTACTGGATGAGCAATTCGACATGCATTGTCAGTGGTTTGCATAACATTCTTCTGCAATGCCAAAAAAAGGCACATTTAGAAGACTGTATAGTCAGTTGAGGCTAGCATTGAAGCACAGCCTGTCATTTTCTTATAGCTATATTGTTTTAAACTACATTGGCAAATCATCCAGAAAACAAGTCATAAAGATATTTAAAGGTGGAAGGATATGCCTCACTGTGACAGACTGTAACAGGTCCATCTATTTATGAAAAGCAGACTGAAAGGGGATTTGAATGTATTGTATAAAACCTTCTTGTGGAAAAATGTACTTAAGAGGGTCTAATCCAGTAGTGAAAAACTGAAACTAGACAAATTCTAACAAGAAATTACAAGCACTCTTCTAACATTGTCAGTAATAAGTGAATGAAGGAATCTGCCAAGGGAAAAGGTGCATTCTGTGCTGTTGATGTCTCTGAATGATGTTTGACTCAGAAAACAAGATTAGGTTCAGCAACACCCTTGACTCAGCCCAGAGCATGCTCTGATGGGTGGAATCTCTTCGTCTGTCAGATCCAGGTAAAATATATTATCTAGTGACTACTTTTTCATGTGTAAAATTGCCTGCTTTCAGCTCCTGGGGCTTTTACATGCCACAACCACATGAAAATCTTTAATTCTTAACATTGTTTTCAGTGTCATTCTTAACAAGGGACAGGTCTTAAATAATTACTCACTAAGAAGAAACATCTGCAGTGTCCTGTACTGGGGATCAGAGGTTGTTGGTAGACAAAAGAAAGGCACGGATCCATTACAAGGCTTGTATTTTCAATATTTTCTCTGATTTAGAAGACATCTGCATTTTATTCTTAACAGTGAAGAAATTATGACACCCTTCAGTCTTTAATAAAACTCTACATTTTCCAACATTGGCATGATTTTCTCAGTAGTTTTCTGGAGCAGACTTTTCTGGCCTTAAAGTTGGGGGTTTTACACACGTGTATATCTATCACTAGTCTTTCCCTTCACAATACTAATATATTTTCTAATGATTAAGATTCTTCTAAAAAGCCATCTTTTCTAGAAAACATTGTTTGCATCATGTTTGATAATTTAATAATTTTAATCTAAATGGTACAAATACACAAATGTGTGTTTTAAAACATGTCAAGGTCTTGAACAACTTGTGCTCTAGAAACCAACTGTCATTAAAGCACCAGTCAAACAAATGCTCAAGTTAACTTCAGAAAGACACAGACTGACTCAAGGCCTTATGGCATTAGAGACTGCATATATTCGAATGTAGATATTGTTATTCTATCTGTCCCAACAAACCACAATCCTTTTTTTAGGTAGTGCTTAGTTCCAGCTGCAGTATAAGCCTGAGCTCTTTCCAGTAGTTACACATCTCCACATTGTTCCAATATGAATTTAAGCTGCCTGGGTAATGCATATTGACAGATTGCAAAAGATTTCTGGCATTCTTGCCAGCCTCACACTGTCAAAAAGGCAAATGAGATACAGGAGAATGGCCAGAACATGCCAACGTCCATTCACACTTCTAATAAGCACACCACAGAGTCTCTGCAAGTCCCCAAGGCTCTCCCTTCTCTCCTCCTTTTTTCTCCTAGATAGCAATGAGGAAAACAGATTTTGAAAATACCTGGAAGTGTGAATTCACAGAGTGGATAAATGGTTTTATAACATTTTCAGCAAAGCAGATTGACAGCTTACTCAAAAAGATGCACAGCTAAATACAATGCTTCATTAACCAGCTAAAATGGTATTTTCACAAATAAAGCAGTGTCTCCTTGAGAATTATATTCTAGAAAAATGCTGTAACTGACATCGTGCAAAAGTGACAAAATATTTTACACTGACAAAATCTTGAGAACATTTCATTTTAGGTTTCAGGGATTTATACTCATGGATATATATCCTAAAGGCCCAAAGACGGGCCTTTAGATGTCTTCAAAAAAAACCACATCTTTGAATTAGAGTTTCTTGTTCTTGTACAATTTTCAAAAATTTCTCTTCTACCTTATACTTATCTTTCAGAGAGGCACTAAGTCTTGAGCTGAAGAACAACTAAAGGTGTTATTTCATTTATTTTAGGTTTTTCATTTTGCTTTGAAAAACTTCAAAAGAATCTCTTAGCTTGTAAGTTCATTTTCAAAATACTTGAAAATAAACTGCACAGATTGCTCATTTACTTAAATAGCAACTAATTTGTGAATTCTGGAAGGTCAGTAGCAAAGATGAAAACAGGAAAAGCTACTTGCAAAGTAAAAAGTGTGTAGATATATGTGTGAGGTAGCTTTACTTGGATAAGCCATTTGCACAGTCCATTCCGGTTTCGGGGTTTTGCTTCATAGTTTTGTAGATCATAGAATCATAGAATCACCAGGTTGGAAAAGACCCCTCAGATCATCAAGTCCAATCATTCCCATCAATCACTAAACCATGTCCCATTTTGTCATCAAGGTCCAGTTTAATTCTATGTTTGTGCAAGATTGTGTAGCTCTTCAGCTTCCCAGTTACATGTACACACTGAAATCTAAGGTACCTTCCTTGGAGACATTTCAAAGTAGTTTGAGGTGCCACTACAAATTACATCTCCTAATTGCTTAAAGAACATTAAAGGTCTGGGTGCAGACACAGAGTTTGTTTCCCTCAAACCTGCACCTTTTCACAGGAAATTAATCAAGATTTTAGGCATACCCTTGTCTTTGCAAAGCGAGCATTAAATTTTATTTACATGTAGTGAGTCTACAGAGCAACCAAATTAAAACTTATGAAATGAATCCAGGTCTTGAAAAAAAATGTAATGAAACTTCTACTGACCAGCAGCTAGAGTAGATGTAGCTAAAGATATTTTAGCAGTGAAAATATGCAAATACAATTTCAAGTTTCTTTTTAATTTTTCCTTTAAAGTCAATCTGGTGAGATACTCATATGCTTAATCAATGTGATAATATAATTCATGTTTCTTTGTCTGGACATAAAATTTTATGCAGCAAAGGAATGCTAATAATTTCAGAGATGTTTTGGATAACATCCTTACTGGTCTTAATTTGTGGTTTTAAATAGAACAATAAAGGAGAAGTTCAACAATAGTTGCTTTATTCTTACTTAAATGCTTCATGGACTTGATCCAGGACATGGAATGCAAGGAATTTCTGAACTGCCCTTCTAGCGTGCAGTGGAATGAACAACCAGAAAAATATTTACCAACAAAAATGCATAGTCACAACTTCCAGTATATCTTCATCAGTCTCTGTCTGCTTGTAGATTCCTATCTTCTGCGTGACAGATTAAAGTACACTTTTAAAAAGAACTATTAAGTACCATCTCCCATATTTTAATATACAAACAAAATCAAGTGTAATTTTGTCTTCTCTATTTTTAGTATAATTTTTCTGTATACCTTATGTTTTTCCCACATTCAGGATGTTTTGAGGCTTTATAGAAAGGCAGTTTTCTAGAAAGTTATTCCTATTTGTGCCTAGTTCATTACATTTACCAATAATACAAAAACAAGGAGAGAGTTTATATATAAATAAATGTATCAGCACCTTTCTATCAAATAACTCCTTTCTCATACCCAGTACTGAGAACATTCTATTTAAAAAGAAATTGGTATAAGTAAATTATTAATGAGTAGGATGTATGTAGGAATAATTCTAAACAATCCATTGCTTGACTACAAAACAAAGGATTAATTATTCATTAAACTATCAGTAATTTATTATTAGTAGTAGTATTTTTTTAATTTAGTATTCCTTTAGCCATACTTTCTAAAAATCTAAAACATATATTAAGTTTTACAGAGTAAAATACCTGAACTAGTTGACACTTGAAAGAGTTTGCAATGGTGAAGAAGTACCTTAGGTTTAGCTAAAAGAAGGGCACCTAGAAAAATAATGATTTTAGCAAGATATAATGCTGAGAATGTAGGTGGTGGCTCTGCAAATATCCAAATCAAAAATGCATCTTGTGGACATGATTCCAAAGTTCTTGTCTACCAGAATAAAAGTTTTACCAGACTTTAATTTACAATCATACTTAGGAGACACATGGGAAAAAAAAAGAAAAGGTGACCACAAGGAGCTTCCACTCATCATACTACCTCAAATTAATTGGGAATTGCTTATACTTTATTCCTCACATTTGAAATAAGGGCTGGAAAATTCAGATTGTCCTCTCAGATTAAGTTTAGAAGCCTAAATATTGTGTGGGTGTGCCTTAATAAATATCTGCCCAGGACAATGGATTGCTGTCCAGTTTAAAGAACAAGCAAAACCTGACATTGTTTATAGCTAACATTTTAACAATGGTCTCAAGTTAAATTTTATGTTTGGAGTATGGAAAATATAATCCTATAGAAATGATTAATATTTAACAATGTAGGATATTTTTATCACATATGCATTATTTTACACAATCCTTGGTTTTAATTAGATAATATAAAGGAAGTCACAAAAAACCGCGTAAGGCTAAATTTTTCAGATAATTTAGACACAGAAATATATGCATGCACAATTATTACGGTTGCATGAACAAATCAGATAACTGTATACACAGACAGTGAATTATGCACACTTGCAGATATAATTATCTTGTCTGTATATCCGTTAAGGTAATTGCCTACATGTACGAATTAGGCGTGTAATTGCATTTGCATTTTAACCATGCATACATATGGCTAAGTAGTCACAAAATCAAGCTCAAAATCCTTAAGCTATCATTTATGAGAGATATTATGGACTTAATCAAAACATGAAGAGTTAGAGTAATAGAAAGAACATGGAAGTTCCCTTTACTATATTTGTAAGTCTTTGTATGCCTGAAGAAACATTGCTTAATAACCTTTACCTGTGTGAAAATAATCTTTGTGAAGGAGACAATCATGCTTATCCATTTTGTCCAGGTAAATATTATTTTACATGCAATACCACAGAGACAGTCATGGTCAGAATTAACCTTGCAAGTTCCTCTGTCTCCTGCTGCTGCTGCTACTGCAATATGTCTGCTTATTTGGGTATGTGTTACTAGCATCTGTGTTCAAGGACCTGTCTTGGTATAAACTGAAACAAGGTGGCTACTTGTGGCCAGTATACCGCTTCCCCAGGTTGTAACAGGTGAGTCCTGTTTTCTCACTCAAATCAAACCTGCTAGTTGCTTATTTTTGTTATGCATATTGTTTTCTGTGAAAATGATGCAAAGCCTAATAGAGGCAATTACAAACTGTTTCCACAGTGTTAATATTGGAGGTTTTACCACTTCCCTTAATTGAAAAAATATTAAGGTTCTAGCCTCAGGTTGGCAAAAGTCCATGAAAGATATCAAAAAATCTTTCTATAAATATATAAATAACAAAAGAANCAATGTCTGAAAGCCTAGCACATGTCAGATCTCTGTTGTGCAAATGCAAAAAAAAACCAAAACCAAAAAAAAAAAAAACCACAAAGAAACCACCAAAGCCACAACCCCAAAATCTTCCTCCAAAAGTCAGTTTTGTTGCATTGCAAATACACTGGAACAGCTATAACAACAACAAATTCTCAAGTTTTACCAGGCTTTTTTTTCCCCCATATTCATATATAGTTTTATAATTCAGTCAATCAGCTTAAACCATTGCACTAATGAACAGTTTGGAAACAGCATTCTCTCAAGTTATATCATCTTTTATTACAAAATCAGCATGCAGCATTCTCAAGTGTCCCTGAACAGAGCGTTCTCAATATTTATGTAACATTTCTCTGTTATGTTGGTACTTTTACTACTTTCATGTATATACTAGATCATTAAGTGCTTTTAAGCATTGTTCCAAATTCTTTCCTAGAGCTGTTGGATCATCTTACATAACAGCATAATATGGATTCAATCCACAAGTACTCCTAGTTTATATAATGAGAACGTTTACACCAGTATAATTAAGCTGCTAAATAGTATGGAACCTGAATATTACTACAGAACTTGAGAGAATCATTCCCTCTGTAATTTAAATTTCTTTATTTTTACATTGTCTTTTTTACAAGCACAGTTACCCAAAAGTTCCCACATAATACATGATGCATTCACTTCATAAGATGGAGAATTCGTTCCTCATTTATGACACATTTCAATTGCACTATTAGTTGGCTATCACCAGAAATTAATCACCTGTCATGTACAATGTAGTATATTTTCACAACCTCCAAAATGTGGACAGTGAGTTTGTATAACAGAGGCTAGTTTAAGTATTCGTTTTAAAAGGCTCATGAAAATAAACAAAGAAAATTCTCAGCTGTTTGACACTTGTTTTTATTTGCCGAGAGGAGTTCAGATGAACAGCTCAAAGAGTACATCTTTCTCCAGTGTTGGGATAGAGCCTTCTTGGAAGTTGTTTCCTTCAAAAATTGCTTTGCAATGGGAATGAGAAAATACATGAAAGAGTAGTATGATTTTTTAAAAGAAAGTTTTCATTTTAAATAATTGATCATAAATTGACTTCTAAAATAAAACTTTTTTCAGTTCTTATGATAAAATCAAACTTTTTTGGTTTTGTAATCCTCTATCTGGCAGCTGTAGTAACAGAAGACCAGAAAGCTGACCTTTGCCTTCCTAAGACACTTTGCAGGTAATGCCTGCATCTCTCATTCACAGTGAAAACTCTGTAATACGAATGTTCTTTCCTGTGAAAATTACTGTACAGGCTAGGGAAAATATAGAGTACAAGTAGGAGAAAACCAGGCAGAACAGTGATGTTTCAATGCAGTTTTATCATTGGAAGATGCAAACATAGAGCCCCTTAAAAATGAAACATAACCCTGTTAATACTGCATTGTGAATTAGGAGCTTTCTCTTCCTGGCAACAATAATTTCAGATTTTTCTTCTCTCATTGTTAATTCTAATTTATGTCTGGGNCCTGAGGGACATGTTTTAGTGTTTGATAGGAACAGTTAGACTCAATGATCCAGTGGGTCTCTTCCAGCCTGGTGATTCTATGATTCTATGATTCTTATCTTTCCTAGAGGATTCCTCATTTAACTGCATCCCTCCATGTACATATTCCGAGTTTACTGCAGGAAACTAAAGAATAGTAAATCAGCTGGAGCACTAATAAAAAAATGGAAAAGAAAAAAAGGACTGAGTGATTTTAGAGGGATATCATTATGAAGGCTAGGAGTAAATGTGGAATGCTGAAAAACTGGGACAAATCTCTTGATCTTTGAGTCTTCTTGTTTGTAAGAAACTAGACCTTTGACATTCTTATTACATCAATATGCATTAAAAAATGTCTGGATCTATGAATATTTTCTCATCTTCCTCAGAATAATATGGGATATACTAAACAGCTGCTATCCTGTCCAAAATGGTCATTTTATTCTTTCTAGTGTGTCAATGTCTGAAAGCCTAGCACATGCCAGATCTCAGTTGTGCAAATGCATAAAAAAACAAACAAACAAAAAAAAAAACCCACCAAAAACCCACCAAAGCCACAACCCCAAAATCTTCCTCCAAAAGTCAGTTTTGTTGCATTGCAAATACACTGGAACAGCTATAACAACAACAAATTCTCAAGTTTTACCAGGCTTTTTTTTCCCCCATATTCATATATAGTTTTATAATTCAGTCAATCAGCTTAAACCATTGCACTAATGAACAGTTTGGAAACAGCATTCTCTCAAGTTATATCATCTTTTATTACAAAATCAGCATGCAGCATTCTCAAGTGTCCCTGAACAGAGCGTTCTCAATATTTATGTAACATTTATCTGTTATGTTGGTACTTTTACTACTTTCATGTATATACTAGATCATTAAGTGCTTTTAAGCATTGTTCCAAATTCTTTCCTAGAGCTGTAAAATCATCTTACATACCAGCATAATATGGATTAAATCCACAAGTACTCCTAGTTTATATAATGAGAACGTTTACACCAGTATAACTAAGCTGCTAAATAGTATGGAACCTGAATATTACTACAGAACTTGAGAGAATCATTCCCTCTGTAATTTAAATTTCTTTATTTTTACATTGTCTTTTTTACAAGCACAGTTACCCAAAAGTTCCCACATAATACATGATGCATTCACTTCATAAGATGGAGAATTCGTTCCTCATTTATGACACATTTCAATTGCACTATTAGTTGGCTATCACCAGAAATTAATCACCTGTCATGTACAATGTAGTATATTTTCACAACCTCCAAAATGTGGACAGTGAGTTTGTATAACAGAGGCTAGTTTAAGTATTCGTTTTAAAAGGCTCATGAAAATAAACAAAGCATATTCTCAGCTGTTTGACACTTGTTTTTATTTGCCGAGAGGAGTTCAGATGAACAGCTCAAAGAGTACATCTTTCTCCAGTGTTGGGATAGAGCCTTCTTGGAAGTTGTTTCCTTCAAAAATTGCTTTGCAATGGGAATGAGAAAATACATGAAAGAGTAGTATGATTTTTTAAAAGAAAGTTTTCATTTTAAATAATTGATCATAAATTGACTTCTAAAATAAAACTTTTTTCAGTTCTTATGATAAAATCAAACTTTTTTGGTTTTGTAATCCTCTATCTGGCAGCTGTAGTAACAGAAGACCAGAAAGCTGACCTTTGCCTTCCTAAGACACTTTGCAGGTAATGCCTGCATCTCTCATTCACAGTGAAAACTCTGTAATACGAATGTTCTTTCCTGTGAAAATTACTGTACAGGCTAGGGAAAATATAGAGTACAAGTAGGAGAAAACCAGGCAGAACAGTGATGTTTCAATGCAGTTTTATCATTGGAAGATGCAAACATAGAGCCCCTTAAAAATGAAACATAACCCTGTTAATACTGCATTGTGAATTAGGAGCTTTCTCTTCCTGGCAACAATAATTTCAGATTTTTCTTCTCTCATTGTTAATTCTAATTTATGTCTGGGGAGGCAAGGAGAAGATGAACAAAATTCTTTTATATCCCTAAGCTAAGACTTCTGAAAAACTTCAGATATTTTTAGAACACCTATTTTTTTTTAATTGTGACTCTCAGTTCATATATCTTAAAATATTTGTATGTACACAGATAGTTTTAGTACATATATTGTGAAATTCAGAAAGTTTAGGAACATGTGCATGACCTAGAATGGTACTTTCAATAAACATACTTGAAACAATAATGTAAATGAAATCATAATACTAGCATCACTTCAAGCTAGATGAATGGGATTAGGAATAAAAATAAAAGAAGGGCTAAGATAAAAAACAGTTTTAAAAGCCTTGCAATTATCAGTTTTTGTGTAGAATCATAGAATCATAGAATAACCAGGTTGGAAGAGACCCACTGGATCATTGAGTCCAACTGTTCCTATCAAACACTAAACCATGTCCCTCAGGACCTCGTCTACCTGTGCCTTAAACATTTCTAGGGAAGGTGAATCAACCACCTCCCTGGGCAACCTGTTCCAATGCCCAATGATCCTTTCTGTGAAAAACTTCCTCCTAATGTCTAACCTAAATCTCCCCTGGTGGAGCTTGAGGCCATTCCCTCTTGTCCTGTCCCCTGTCACTTGGGAGAAGAGGCCAGCACCCTCCTCTATACGACCTCCTTTCAGGTAGTTGTAGAGAGCAATGAGGTCTCCCCTCAGCCTCTTCTTCTCCAGGCTGAACAACCCCAGCTCTCTCAGCCGTTCTTCATGTTCGTGTAGTATCATAGCTCTGGTTTGTTATTTTGCCATCTCGTAAAGATCAAGATAGGGTCCAAGGGTCAGTTCATGTCCTGCAGATCAACATTTTTTCTTTTCTCTTTTAAACACTGAATCAAACTGAGAATGAAGGCTGGACATTTTTAGAGTTAATAGAGGAAATAAATAATTAAACTTTTACAGTAAAGGTCGATGTATGAAATGCAGAAAGTGTCCAATTGATGACATTAAAAACCCAAATCCTTGTTTAGCCACAGAATAAATTTTTCTGCCAGTTTGAAGCTGCACAATATCCCTGATTTCTACAGAGAAGAGCTGCTTCATCCAAGGAAAAAAAGAGTTCCCATGCAACCTACTGTATACGAACCTGCTTTAATGGGGGAATTAGAGTAGATGATTTGTACACATCCCTTCCAACCTGACCATTCTCTGATTCTGTGATTAAACCGAATAAATTTCTATTCAGAAATAGTATAGTAGTATCTCATATACAATTATGACACCACATCTTAAGATCTTGCCTGCTACTTAATGCACAATATGTTTGGCTTTATGTAGTTTCGTCCCTATTATTTTTCAAGATGAATAAGACCACACATATCTGGAGTGCACTGGTGAAAGGATTATTTAACCAGTGCTTCAGGTAATGAAGATAAACAGAAGGGTTTAGCCATCAGTTACACTGGAGCCAGTAAAAAATGAAATCAGTTATGAAAGCTTATTTGCTATGCAGCCTGCTAACATTCAACTTGTAAATAAATCTCACTCTTCCAATTGAGATCAGAAACAGAATATATAAAGCTGTGTATTCCTGGATCTGAACAGTGATGTGTATTTGACTTATTCTTTTATCACAAATGTGAAAAGCTAATACTTAACGAAAAAAAGTCTATTAACAACCTGCTTCACACTTCATTTAACAGGAAGCATCAACAGGCACTGATTGTAATGGAGCTCATGCTAACCTTTCTTCCTTTCTGCTGGCTGTCCCTTTCCCTACTGGGACCAGGGAGGAAAGAGGAGAAATGTCAAAAAACGAGGGAAGGAACTGGCAGAATGCATAAATACACATGAAGAAGAATGACCCTTTGTTATCCTACATGTCTATGCAACTGCCCCTTTCTGGAGCCATAATGACAATTAATATATTATTCACTGTATAACCAGGAGAAAATCTAAAATGTCTCAGCCACAGCAGATTTATCCCAGAATTTATTTTATCACTGTAAATGCTGCCTGAGGGTGCCCTCAAATAAACTCCTTATGTGTGGGCTCAAAACAAACCTTACGTTGTTGTATTTATAGATCTTTTCAAGAATAAGTCTAAAGAAGGCTGCATGTTCTACCACTTAGGGCCAAGAAGCTGGGAATAGGCTCTCAAAAGGATACCAGGTGCTTGTCCCAGTAGTGCCATCGACTGACCTCTTTATGTCTCAAGCTGCTTCACTGCTAAACTGAAGGCTTTTAAAAAATAAAGTCAAGAACTCAAGAAAACCAACAACAGCAGGATTTCAGACAGGTCATGAAGTCAACTAATGGCAGTTCTATTCCTGGCTCTGAAGTGCACTCAGCTAATCCTGAAGAGAGTTATTTAGGGCAAGCTCACACCACACAGCTCAACAGAGTGCGCTGAGCCAGCTCAGAGCAAACCAGGTTCAGAATCAGAAACAAGATAGCTGCAGTAGGATACTGTTCCACCTGAGCTAGCTAACAATTAGCTCTAATTTGGACTAATTAACCCAAGCATACAGGCTAGACTAAATCAGCTATACTGACTCACATGCACAAGCTAGCCTCTATGAAAGGCTTTGCCTTGTGTTGGCTAACTGTAGCAACTGGTCTGGAATTACACAGGATCTCCCTATCGCAGCACAAGAATTATGCTGTAAAATGAACCTGGAGTCATAGCACCTTGTAATTGTGCACAGAACACTTTTTCCCTGTACTGTTTTGATTGCAGGGGAGTGTAGTATATATTTTGGGATTTTTTTTTCTGAGATTGGAATCTCTAAGCTCTGTTCACAGCTCTTTCAAAATCATACTAGAAATCACATACAAACTTAGTCTTAAATATGTATGATTAGTCTTAAAAATGTATGATTTTTTTCCCCATAGAGGTAAAATTACTGTAACTTTGAGCAAGAACATCTGTTTCAGTAATAAAGTTAATATGGCAAATAAAACTAAATAAGGAAATATATTTCTAAAGGGCATGCAAACACTGTAGTTTTTTGAGCCATTGCCAGTTACTGAAAGTTGTAAGGTAAATGAAAATAAGATACTTTTCAAGGAATTTTTATTATCTTTCAAACCTCCAGCAAGTCTGAGATGAAATCAAGGGAAAACATGAGACTTATCTTCAATGCAGAACTTGCCTTAAGGGAACACCTGAGCTTAGTGTTGCCACTCCTATCCTCCCCCATTACCCTGATGTCTACTCACATGGACTAGCCATTGATTTGAATGGTGTGATTTAAAGAAGAAATAGTTGCCAAACACAGCCTTCTGTTCTCTTTTAGTGCTCATGTGCAGCTCCTAAGAGCAGTCAAGAGGCTAATGTAGTTCCCACTGTGAATCAGCAGTTGGGCTGCTCCCTTATAGAATCATCTAAGGCCCTCTTGGACGATAACAAATGAAGGCAGAGGAGATTAAGGTACTATCTCTAAGAGAGTTTATCCTAATATTTGTCATAGAAATTAGATCAGTCACAAGACCTTTTTCAATGTTTTAAAATCATCTAATAAGGCATCTTCTGCTTTTGCTCAGATATAAAATATATCTCTGCTTCTCTTTCATTCATTTCAATTTGCTGAAAGCAGGGAAGAAAAAAAAATCTAACCGTGACTCTTAAGATGTTTCACCTGACTGTCATATACAGATATTTGCTATTAAAATCATTCAGTAATTTCAAGTTGATTGCAAAAATATGTGTTATGTCACACGTGGCTATTAGACATAAGCCGTTCATTCTATGGCTATAAAATATTCCTACCTTTCTCATATTCCTTGTCCATGAAATCACAATGATTTTGGAAATCTGTTGGTAGGACTTATAAACTCCAATGTTATCATGAAACTGTTATATTAGTGATCAACTATCTAGTTATGCAGTAAGCCAGGTGTCAGCAAGGAAGGTGTTACAGTCTTCTCAAAGCAAGAGCACCACTGGACACTGTTGACACAGCAGGGCTTAAGAAACAGGAAACACAGGTTTGGACTTGAAGCAATGGGGCTGGGTAAAGAAATAGGATATTAATAGAAGCTCTTAAAAAATTGAGGCTGGAAGAGGATTGATTAAAGGTTTATTTGCAGAGAGATTACTTTGCATTTTAAGTTCATACGAAGCAAGAAAAAGGGAAACTTGAAGCAACAAAAGGGAAAAAGTGTAAGCAAATAGAAACAGAAAAAAAAATGTGATCTCAAGGAGAAAAAAAATGTGGCTAAGGGGAAATTTGCCATACACCCTACAGCCAGGGATTTCTAAGAGAATTTCTAGGACTTTTCCAGAAGGTAACATAGGAAACATAAATTCTACATTCTTCATTTCAAAAGTACTCTTAAACTTTTCCAACATAGCCAGAAGTTGAAAATATAATTAAAAAAAGAGAAAATACTGGCTTGCAGGAATATGTCCAAACCCCACAGTGCATCTGAAAAATGAGAAGCATAATTGAAGACTAATGGTTATAGGGTTTATTGTTCTAAATCAGTTATACTCTTTGTACTAAGTAAAGCAAAAATAACTTGTGTAGGAACATATCCACTTATGTATATGGTGCATAGTATCTAAGCTAGCACTGACCCAAAATAATCAGAAAGGAGCAAACTGTAATAGTAGCAGTACAACCCTAAAATAGCCAGTTATTATCAGGGGTAACACTAATGCAGCTATATTTAAAGGATCTGAACTGGTGCATCTATAGGTGTAGATAGACTGGTTTGCATAATGGCTAGTCTGAGACTCAGCACCACATTTCATTGCACAGTAGAAACATGATTTGTTTAGCTTTTGCAAAATCCGCTATAGTTTTGTGCTTCCCCTAATTTTTTTTTCAGGAACAGGTGAAGTTTTTAACCACAAGCCTACAACAGTTGAAAGCGTTGGTATGCTACTTCAATGCAAGATTAACAAATAATCTCCACTAAACATAGCCAAACAAGTTCTGAAGGAGAGATGATATTGCAATTTGTTAAGCTCTAGGGAAATGTAAGAATTTCCCAGGTCTCCTAATATGGTCTGACCCACATACAGCAACTGGCAACAGCTCCATCAGGGAATTCTTAACTGATGCTGAGCTACAAACAGAAAACTTCATGGCACTGGGATTGACAGCATTAACAGCATTCACATGGACACCCAGCTGTCTCGGAGATCTTGCTATTTGAATTTATGTGAAAAGAAAGCTGTGTCATTGCTTCTGTAGGACAAAAGCAAAGTAAAGGAACTATTCAAAGCCAGTGCCATGCTACAACATCATTTGGAAAGTCTGCTGAACTTGGCTGAGTTAAAATTTAGAAATAGCATACAGTTTTGGTGTTTGGACTCTTGCTGTATTTTGGTAGCAATTATACATAATAAATTCCAGAAATCATAATCAGTTGGTATTAATCTGAAACATGAATCCAAACCTAGCTAGGAATGCCTTGCGTTTGGGGTATTTTTTAATCTGTCTTGTACTGTGTAAAATAACGCAGTGTTTATTTGTTATAGTTGTGCTAGCACCAAAAAATATATGTTCTGTACTCTCCGCAAAGTGTCTCAGTGGTGCTCTGTTTTTTGTCCATAGAAATGCTTGCTAAATGCTTGCTAAACACAAATATTAATTTGTACTTCTGCACATTTGCATCAATACTAGTGTGCCTTAATGAGATTACATGTTGTTTAAAAAAAAAGAGTAGCAGCTTCTTGAAAATCCTTACTAAGCACACTTTAGTAATTATGGCAATGTGTTAGAAGTTACCCCTTGTGAGTTGGCAGAGCTCACCAGTAGATCTGAATGGACTTTTCCTATTTAAAAACAGTTTGCTGGAATGGAATGATTTGTTGAACTCAAACACTTCACCAAGTACATCTTTGACAAGATCTCACTGGATTCTGGCTTGAATTCCTGAAAGGGTACCAGGCTGGGGACTGAGGACCCTGTGCTGTCAGTGTTTCCAGTTCTAAAGACAACCCAGCAAAGCAGAAATCCTTCTTTTTCTTTTCTTTTTTTTTTTTCCATCTGTGCAACAAGGTATACTTCCTTATAACACCTCCTGAACCTCTGAAAATGAGAGTAGCATAATATTTCTCAGAACATTATTTTGTGGATGTATCATGTTTTTATGTGGTGAATACCCAGCAGACATCCTCTTGGTCATGTGCAGATACTATTCACTTATTGCAGTTTCACCAGATGAGAATCAATTTCCATTAGTGCAATTAGTGACATTAGTGTTGTTTAAACAACTTAGTCCTTCTACACAGGGCTTGTTAGCTCAGCCACAGCGCTACAACACTAACTGCAGCTGCTGACAAAGGCATGCCTTGAGCAGCTAAACTTTTTTAAATGTCCTGTTCTGTTTTTCTGTCTGGAAGATTTCTAAGGTCTTCCTGATTATACCACAAGCTCATACATGACTTAGTGTGTCAGTAGTCTGTGAGCTGTACTATTCTAATCGGAGTACTGAAACAACAACATGTGGCTAACATTACCATTCACAACTAGCCAGCAGATTTCTGCCTGTGAATATCAGATATCAAACATTCAAGAGAACTTATAGACAGTAAGCTTATTATTGGACAGCCTAATCTAGAGGGACATGTCCTTGCCCATGGAAGGATGTTGGAATTAGATGATCTTTAAAGTCCCTTCCAACCCAAACTATTCTATGATTCTATGATTCTATGATTCTATGATTCTATACAAACATTAAAAGTAAATTCTGGTAACAAGTAAATCAAGAAAACTATGCTCAGGCATCTGTGACTTATAGGAAAGCTGCTATTCACTACAGATTTTTCTTTTACCTCCTATATATGGCTTCGTACATACTCATGAAAAACTTATAGGTAAAATAATTAAAAATAAACTTACCATACTTTGCCAGTTACTGCTTAATCCAGAAATATTTGTTACAGGAAGAAGTGTACTGACTTCAGTGCGCTTTACATCACAACTTTAGTGATGAAGTACTGAAGATCTACAAGAAATTAAGTTATGCACTTTTTAGAATTCAAGGTTTGGAAAGTAAAATTAAAAGCCTTCCAGGCTGAAGGAAGAATGTTCTTCAAAGTCTGTAAAATTAAATTCAAAACTTGAGGATATACAAGAGTGATCCTACCCTATTGAAATAAGGTGAACGTTCCCATTTAATCTGTGAATTACAAATGCAAGAGCATCTGATTCATAAAGCTGTGTTGTTGTATTCTTTATTAAATTTAGAATCTTAACAAGCTTATCACAAGATGTTCTCTTGTTATCTCTTCCTGTCCTCCCTTATGTATCTTTCTGAAGAAAATATTAAAGGAATAAAATACACATAACTTGGGTAAAAATGACTAAGGAGCCATTAGTTAAACATTTTATCAAGTGTTCAAAGAGGACAGCAAGTAAAGAACAAAGCAGACTGATTTGATGTGATTAGTAACATGAAAGAGACTTGATACCAGTATCTGCTGTGATATAGTAACTAGGTCCGTACCTGAAAAGAAAGTGGCAGATATTGCTAACTCTACTTCAGCAAGGTTCTAGTTACACAGTCTCCCACAATATCCTTTTCTCCAAGTTGGGATTTTATGGTCTGAATGAACAGGTATTTTACTGAATATCACTTCAGTGGGTGAACCTGTGGATTATTGAGTTCAAAGAGTCGATGGTTCACACTTCAAGGATAGGTCCAAAGGAAGCTCCTGAGAGGTCTATACTGGTATTGCCCAAGTGTAATATCTTTGTCACTGGTCTGGAAGAGATGGAATTCACCCTCCTAGTCTGTGGATGGCACCAAGGTTCTCCATGGATCATTGGGTCACCATCTAGAAGTACCTATGCAAACTGAAAGAATGAGACAGCGAGAATGCTACGGTATTCAACACGGACAAAATCATACTCCTGTACACGGGATGGAAAAATGCAATATTAAGGCTAAGCTGCTCACCTGAAAAAGACTTGGGGCCTCAGCAGACAGTTGTCAGCACCCTAGATGCAATCCCCAGCACTCCAAGGATCTGGTTGCCAGAGGCGGCTCTGTTCAAGTGCAGCTGGCTTAGCAGAGCTGTTGTGGAGAAGGAGATAGAGGAAGTCAGAGCTGGGCTTTCCTCTCTCCTTCCCTTGAGATCTGCTCTCAGCTGAGGCTCTTACTTTTGGCCCCTATCTGATCGACATGTCTAGCGCATTGCAGCCCTGCCTGTGTGAGTCCATCGCCCTACTGAACCTGACCTGATAGACAACCCATCTTAGGCCCAGCTGACTTCCCAACTTGAATTAGGACCTGACTTGTCACCATGAGCCTGCCTGGCCACTACCAGGCTATGTCAGATGCTGGGTATCATCTCAAGACCTGTCCTGCTTACCTTATTCTTGCAGTGTGGGATAGACACTCTCTGGAGAGATCTTGACCTGTAAGCCCTGGTATTGAGCTCAGGTCCTGGTTCCCCATTCTTCAGGGAGCCTCCTGGTCTTATATTAACAGGAGCATACCAAATAGATCATGGGAAGGGTTCATTCCCTCTTACTATACATTCATTAGACATATCTGGAAAACTCTGTTCAGCCTTGGGCTCCCTAGTTCACAAAAGATGAGTAAACTGGAGGGAGTTGACTGGCAGGACACTGTGCTGGTGTGGAGTTGGAGTCTCTCCTGTGAGAAGAGGCCAAGGGTGTTGGGCTTTTCAGTCTGGAGCAGACAGCTGTGCAGGGAGCAAACAGCAGCCTGCAAGTACCAAATAAGATGTAACTAAGAAGGTGAAGCTAAGCTCTTTACAGAGGTGCACAGCAAGATAAGAGCCATAAAGTTAAATTGGGAGGTTCTAGCCTAACATAAAGAGAATTTTTTTTCTCCATAAGGGCAGCTGAGCACTGGAAGAGAAGTTGTTCAGTGTCCCAGCGATTTTCAAGGTCAAACTCAGCAGCTTGACTTGCATAGCTCTGGTTTGAGCAACAGGTTGGACTGACATCTCCTAGTGTCTCTTCCAACCTTCTCCTAAGAGAAAATGCTTTCTGGAAAAAATGTTAATTTCTCTGTGGTTTAGTAAGAATAGTGGGGCATAGCACTCAATAAGGTGGTTAGTAATGGGCACTGAATGGAAGTAGAAATACTATGAATTTGAACATCTTCACCTCTGACTAATGAATAATGTTTGTAAATGTACCTAACAGTCCCACTCAAACCACACACATCTCTTACTGTCCTGCACCCATTTAACATGGAAAGCAATGGTTCTCTACCTTTGGCTGACCTAAAGACAAGAAAAAAAAATGCTTAAAATCTATAAAGCCAGGAACACTTGAGGAGCCCTTGATTTGGGTTTTTTTTGTGCATTTCATTCAGCAGCCTTGAGATTTGTAGTCTGTACCACCTGGTGACACTGTCATTTCTTCTTGTTGCTACCTACAGTTCTCTCACTTATTATCATACAAATTCTTTCCACTAGTTACTGCACAGCTATAGCAAACTTGGCTTCAGAAACTCAATGGAAGCTGTTACTACAGTTAAGGAGAATAGAACCAACTGGTACTTTGAATGGCTTATTCAGAGACACAGTAAGAAAGAAAAATTACAAGACCACTTCTACAGCTGTGTCACTTCATACTGAATGACAAACAGGATGAAAGGCTTTAGTATATAACGTTTGTTCTAGCTAAAGCCACTGTGGTAGTACAAGGAAAGGAAATAGGAACATGAAGTAAAGGCAGTAAAATATAAAATACCTTTTTCCTAAAAGGGCAAACAGACAGACTTGGTAATGTCAGAAACTACTGTCAAGGACAGCTCTGGGATACATAATTCAATAAAGGAACTTTACTAGAAACATGAAAAAATAACATAATTATCCTAATTTTAGAGATTTCTTCCTTTCAGTATGGCTAGACATGAAAAGACAGGAACTGAGTTCTCTTCTGAGCTTTTCAACTCTACACTTGCAAATACTCACAGCAAGAATAGGGGATTTAAAATGTGCCTCCTGTCAAAGGATAAAGGCCATTTTTAAGAAATGAAATTATGGCCTCAAGAACTTAAAATATATCATTAACTCACAAGACAAAGATTTAATTATTATGAAATATATATGTAAATGTAATTTGCTGCAGGCTTCTTGTTCTTATGGATGTATGCCATTTATTTGCAGGTGGATTTTGGTTTTAATGTGAGCAATTTTATAAGTAACCTTTGTAGCTGCTTCAGGTTATGTAAGGTTCACGGTTCATGTTATGTATCAAATATGATACATGTTCTGCAGTACATTCAGGTTTAAAGAAGTGACAATCAATGCAGCATTTTTTTCCAGCATATTCCAGATCATTCTAGGAATGCTGAAAGTGTTCATTTCTATTTCAAGTTTGTTAGGTTTTTTGCTGGTTGGTTTGGGTTTGTTTGGGTTTTTTTTCCTTTTCACAATGACCCTTACAGGGGAGTCTTACATTATAAAACACTGTTTTCTAACATCTGTTTGCTAAACCAAGTAACATAGGCAAAGTTATGTCTGGAGATAGTGCATAGAAACAGTGAGGCCATAGAAAAGGGAAAAAAAATGCATGCTTTAACTGAAGGATCCTTTTGTTTAGCCCTTTTGAGAAAGACCTTAGTGACCTCAGAAAACCTCTAGCTGCAGTCCATGAAACTGCCATAAGAGCTTCAGCAGAGGACTTTGAGAGCCCTCTACAGGCCATCGATGCCTCATAGCTCCAAGGAGGCTGGTAACCCCACTCTGCTCATCTTCATCTGCTTTGATGTGGGGAAGAAAGACGTGTTTTATTTGCCATTCATCACAGTGGGTGTTTTGGTGTGTAACAGTAAGCCATCCCTTTAATGATGCATTCAGCTGGCAGCATTGTTCTGCTTAAATAACTACTTGCCAAAAAAGGAAAAGAATTTGTCCTCTCTCTGGATTTGTTATTTCATTAGTTCCTCAGGAGAACTCCAATAAAGGATTTGGGTCTATTAATCACCCTCCACAATGTTCTCAAGCAATTAGTCTTTAAAAATGTTTTCTACCTCCTTAGTAGTACATAATTTGACGATACTCGGTGAAGCCGAGGTTCAGACTCACTAACCTTTAGAGGTTTGGCCTGTCTGAGCTCATCAGTCTGGGCCCCTAGTTGAACTGAAAACTGCACTTTTTTATTCTTTGTGGCAGGTTTATAGTAGAGCACCGCTGGACTCCTGCCATGAAGGAAAACGCAAAACATATAAATTCTTCATAAGGGGACCATAGAAGGTGGCACTCAGAAATAATGCTCTCATGCTGTCAGAGCCGCTGAGGGGGAAGCGGGGGAAATGCTCATTCTAAGACAGATGTAGAAACAATTGCTTCTGTTTAACTCCCTAAATGGGTAATCCTAGTTTAGGGGGCACCGGTGATGGAAATCTTGCTGACATCACCCTGAGGACTTTTATTTGGCAGGGATTATGAATTCTCAGGAGAGCACTGCAAACATCGTGCTGACAATTTCAGATGCAGACCCCTTGAAATAAGGGTGAAGTGTGATTTTCTTTGAAGATGCATACATTTTAATAACAAACTTCATGATGAATATAGCTAAAGTAGTTCCAATTTATTCCATAAATTAATGGAACAGTGAGGCAGCTTCATGTTAGAAAATACGAAGCTGCAATCATCTCATGCAGAAGTGTATTTGGCACCACCAGGTACCACAGTTCACATGCCCTTTTGCCTTTTCTTGGCATTCCCAGTTCCATTGGCCTTTTTTCTGGTAAATTCAGAAGATAATCACAGATTTGCAAACCCCTTTGGGGACACTCCAGGGTTTTCTATTTAACATTACAGAAAGATACTCACAAGCTGCCCAAGTTAGAGCTATTTGGAGGCTGTGTTTCATTTCTGCTCCAGTTTTTGAGATATAGACTTCTGCTAGAGATTTTGTTCTGACATTGACCTGAGAATGGTGTACTTCATGTGATTTTGCAAAAGAGAATTGCAGATTATATCTTTTCACTCTTTTGGTTTAATTCATAGTTTTCTTCTGATAGACAGCGACAAGCCCTCTGACACTATATAGTTTCTGGGTCAGGGGCAGCTGGCAAGTAAATTAAAGATATCAGCTCAAACCTATGCTCTTCCTGTGTCCACATGCAATATTTCACCTAAGATCACATTAAAGATGTCAGAAAAAAACTGTATGACCAGGACACTAATATTCTGGACTGGGATCCTTTAAAATAAAAAAAATCTCAGTCAAATACAAACTATGGCTACTGTTTTTGCTAATGTGAAGAACATGACTGAAAAAAATAACCATAGGAATTTAAGTAGAGACATACTAGTCCAAATTAACCTAAGGACAACTATATGGTTTGGGGGTTGGAAAGGGTGTGTTTATCTGTGTAAGCTCATCTTTTGCTGTCAGAAAAGTAGAAACACAAAATATTTGCAGATGGGAACCCATCTCTCCAGTCAAAATAATTTGTTCAATCTGCAAAAATGGCCTCACTTGTAGATCATTTATTATTTTCGACTCTTTGTGCATAATAGGCAGCACTTGCATCAGGAGTTAGAAAGTTTAATTAAATAGAGAAAGAGTTCCCTGTGAAGTCAGTAAATGACAATATATTATATTTCACTATTTCTGGCAATATGGTACACACAACATTAAAAAATCAATTTGAAAATAATTGCACATGCCTATAATGTCTGGGGGAGCCACATGCATTCATTTGGGGGTCAGAGGCAAGGGCTTGTAGAAGGCAGACTTTTCTGTTATGTAGATACAGAAATATACTTCTATTAGTGGACATTTATAAATAATTTACAAAAGGAAAACTGATCAGCATATTGCCACAGATCTAAGTAATATGTCTAATGGGCAAATATAAGTTCAAAAGTCAATTTTGCTGCATCTATTTGCCAGGAAATGACAGGCTGGCTGACTCAATAATGATTACTTCTCTCTTTATTAAAAACTCTGTGAAATGATTTTTGCATGGATACATGTATTTTGGTCTATTTGTACATATAGTACTCATCACATTGTGACATTACAAGTATCTGAAGCCAGTTGTTTAAAAAGTCTAGAACCATGATTCTCAAGCTTGATCCATCAGGTTGTTAGTGGTGAGGAAGAATCTCTGAAACAATATGCTCTAAACACTGTTGGGGCTGGTAGGATACAGGATGTGTGCTGTAGATCCTGTGAGTAACTGCAGGAAGACTCTTACCTGTTTTAAAGAAATAAATGAGTGTTATGCTCTTACTTTTTTGTTTTATTTTACTTCAAGTTTGGGAATATTTAAAAGAAAGAAATTTAACTTGGTACTGAGAAAAAACAAACAAACAAACAAACAAAACCCCCGAAACTCCAAAGTTAAACTGTTTTCATAATAATCCCTCTGCTGTCCAAAGAATACAAGGTGCCAAACACACCAGGCCATTTTTTTTTATTATTTCTGAAAAAAATCACTTTTTTAAAAAAAACTCCCTAAACCACAACTCACTAACAGATTATAATTCCAAACACAAATCAAAATATGGGCCTGAAACACCTGTCAGAATCCTTTTAAAAATATGCCTTATAGTGATCATGAAGGGTATGGAATAATCTCCTTATAGCTGGTTGTAATATCTCAGTGACCAGACATAGGAATTAGCAGAAAAAAGGACACTAAATCTTTATAACATTTTTACTTACAACTCTGTTACTAGTAACAATCCAGAAGACTGGGGAAAAGAGGACTAATATGAAATCTAATATTTCTGCTTCCATTTACGCAACTAGTTATTTGAGCTGTGAGAACAGAAGCTATTTGTTAATGTTCCAGTTATCCTTCTGGCTCATGTAAAAGGGCAGACAGATAACATCAAGTATCTGTGCAGCGATACTGCATGTACTTTTTAACTCTACTGCTTAATGATATTGGGTTTAATTAAAAAATATGTGGTGTCATATTTTCAGTGATATTGTTGCTTATAGAAAGGTTCTACATTACACAATCATATTGACCATGTCATGCCCTAAACAAATCATGCCAACCTATATCTACATCCAGCTGTTTGAAGCCCCAAATACAAAAGTTTGCTGAATATCTCATTTTGGAGTATGACGCTAGCCCTATTAGGACAGAGTATGTCTACAAGAGTAGAAATAGGACCTGGAGAAATCAGCTGATACGTCCTTCTTCACCAAGAATTTTGATGTTTCCAAAACTACTTTGCACAGTCAGCTACAATAGCCACAGAGCAACTAAGCATGACTGGAATGTTTTCCTTCCTGGGGTATCATGATACCTGACCTGATTTCTGCAAACATCATGGTTATTCACAAGTGTGGGATTCATTAACCTGGTAAGCTGTGATTGTCTCATAAAATGTACTTTCCAATTACATGCTGAAAATTAATCTTGCTGTAATGCTTACCTAACACTTGCAGTATTTTTTGGTTCCTTGATTGTATGACTGGAGAAATAACTGAAAAAGAGTTAATAATGACTGAACTTTCAAACAGACAATCATTCATATTAAATTACATTCAGCTGTAGGCTTTCATAAGCATATTAAAATATGCTACATGGAAGACGAAATACCTATAGTACATACACTCCACAAATGAAACCATTTTAACACTTTTTTAGAAATCTGTTTGTGAGTCATGTTTTTAGCATTGTGCCAGCTTTATGCCTTTGTAATACATGTTACTGTTATGCTTCTTCATTTCCTAAAAACAGAAGTTTCATATTAACCCTACCCAAGGAATCTATATAAATCTATATAAATTTCTGCTTTTATCATTTTAAGATGTCTGCTTAAAGTAAAGCTGACATTCAATACAAAGGTAGTACCATTACTTCCATTGCATGTTAGCCAGAAACACCAAAATCTTACTTTTCACATAGGAAAATCTTATCTGCAATAACCCCTCTTTGATGATATTAGTAAAATAATATATTGCTTTTTGATCTCAATTTAAAAATGAAATATAATATTCCTTTTCTTCCTGAAACATGACAAACTTCTATTTAATTCAAAATAGTCTCAAATGTTAACTTAAATAAATGTATTTCCACTAGAAAACAAGTTGCTTGTAAATCCTCTGATTGATCAGCCACTGCATTGGGTAAACATATTCACAGAAAATCTACTACAATTCCAGATTGCTGTGTCTCTGACCAGCAGGTCAGAAAACTGAGAGGTTTTAATTGCTGATGTCCCATTGCAAAATAAAATATTGCCAAAAGACAGAATCACATGTCAGTAAATCCTCTTCAGCCTTTATTAAACTTCGGCTGCTAAAATGAATTGTGATATGGAATCCAAGAGGGCTAAGGGAGTTCCTGCTCCCCTTTCTTCCTCAGAACAGTCATCCAAGCCTCTGTATGCTTCTAAAAACAATGATGGGAGTTCCTGTGTGGTTATGAAGCACTACCTCATTCACATTACAGGCACATCAAGCGCTTGATGTGTCTAAAATGAGTTTTTAAAAAAACTTATGAAAGTTCTAAAAATAGCAGTGCCTGATAAAAGCTATCATTTTGAAAAGTAGTCCCTCAACATACTTGATAAAGCAGAGAGAAGGAGTGGACTCAGGTGAAAATAATAAATCCTGTTATGAATATCTACTCTAAAAAGTTTTTTTCCCTTTGAATTCCATAAATGCAAGGACTCTTTTCTACCAAGCTAGGAAGGAAGGAGAAAACACAAGCGTTTTTAAAGAATATATTAGCCTTAGCTTTCTTATAAGATTCCCTTTATTTATTACCTATGTAAACAAACCAGAATCCTTTTGGTCTTCAGTAACAGTTGAATTCCCCACAAAGCGCTGACCAGAACTGTGCCACAGTATCTCCATGCTAGCTCACTACTATATAAACACAGGACATTTGCTATATCAGAGCCCAACATAAAAAGTATAATGATGAGTAATACTGATAGATTTAAAGTACTATTAAGAACAGTTTTTCTAATGTACTGCCTCTCCTTGCACTGAGTGTGTGTAAATTGAGGATGTGGCAGACATAGTGAGTATGGATAAGTAAAGTGGTTTCCTTAGAAACAATAAAAGTAGAAACTATAAAGCAGAACATCCTCTCAACTGATGTGGCTTTTTAATGGTGCTGATAACACAGAGAACAGACGCAAGTAGCCTCACTGTTTGTACATAGCACACCGCTTAGCTCTCTAGATAGCTGAATTACTTTCCATATTAGATCATAAAATCTAGATAGAATCTCACAGGGCTGCTATTAAGGAAGAGGGCACAACTATGACGTTCCAATATTAGTATTATAAGCTAAATATAGTAGCTGGCATTTCTGGTGCCCACTTGCACTCATTTTTTTCTGTGATAAGTAATTAATCTCCCTCCTTCATGTTAATAGCTAGCTCATATGCATTGGAAAGATGCGACTGCTGCAACCAGTGTACTTATAGAAAATCCAGGTTAGAGCTCGTTCCAGCAAGCCATTCCTTTGTCAAGTTTTCCAAAACTAGGAGCCTAAATTAAGCATATAAACAGTTCCTGAAATTACCAGATGTCAACAGCACTTCAGCAGGACTGGGAGACAGCTTGCTTTTATGTAGAAATCAGTTTGGTGAAAAACCTTCACATTCTTCTCTGGATGGTCCAGGAAGTAAGGGACCACCAGTAGTCATGCACTGTCCTCAGTGGGCAATAAGCAGCGCTTTGTTTTAGTTAAAGGACATTAATACACTGACTTCACATCACTGAGTTGGTTTTATTACTGCTCTGTGTCTCTGTAGCCACATGCACTGTTCAGGGTATGATGAGTTTTTGTAAACTACTTTACAGAATTTTATGATATGATGCCAGCTGAAAGCAAAAAAATTACAAGGAAATACCAGCCACTGAAAAAGGCAACACAATATTTCACTGCTATTACTGTTTCCTAAACACATTTTTTCAATTCTTTAAGACTGATGTGCAGAGCTGTATGTTTAAAAGAACAGTGAAGAGTCAATGGGTATGGTCTCTGCCAAAAACTGTGGTTCAGTCTGTGCACAGAAATTGGTAGAGGTGGGGAGTTTTTGTCTCTTTTGTTTCAGAAGACACCTGCATTCACAGGCAAAATTCTCACTGCATAGTAATAAGATGCTGCCCAATTCTAAGGGTGCTGTTAGAGATAGAAAGTGGAAGAAAACAACAGCCATGCAAGAACAGTACCTGCAGAGATCCAAATTCTAGATTGGCTTGTAGACATTAGCCATAACTCAGATGAACTTAAATTTAGGAAGAACATAGAAATTATCAGGTGTTTTCCAATGTGTTTTCATTTTCCAGAGGACAGGTGTTCAAAGAGAAAAGGAATTTGCTTGGAAAAATTTAGTACTCAATTTGTTTAGCATTTTCTAGTATGTTCGAGGATGGCTTCTCTAGGTACCTTTGTGAATACAAACTCTGTGGCAGCCAGCACAAATATATTTGGTTCTGGAAACCTTTTCTTCCTAAATCTGTGGTAATTGGAACTTTCCTAGTAGATGAAGTATCCTATTCCTTAAGGATTTAGTAGTCGTCAGACATGGTTGGACTTGATGATCTCAAAGGCCTTTGCCAAACAAGGGATTCTATGATTCCAAGATTTTGGTTCCTCCTTTCTCCGAACTTCTGACTTATTCTCAATGTAGCAATGCTACATGTGGCCGTGGTACCTGCTTTATAGAGACACATGGTGCTGCAGTTACCTATGATCCTTCAGACTGCTTTTTCCCTTTCTCTTCACCTCGTCAGATCAACCTTTTTTGACAGGCAATGTACAGATAAAATGCAATTCATTTTTATAGTTACCTATTAGAGGTCAATGTGTTGTTTTGTTCTACTAGATCTTTGCCTGTTTTGTCTAAAATTTTTTTAGTGTTTCCAAAATGTATAGCAGAAGCAAAACATAACTGTTAAGTAAGGTATGCTGGCATAGGTAGCTCTAAAAGAGTAAAATGATTAAGGAATTTCAGAGCTAAGTGTAAAAGAACTTTTCTTCACAGATGTAACAATAGGAGAACGCAATTTATGTCTTTATGTATGAATGATAAGAAATTTTATGAAAGATGCCTATATCCAGAGATAATTTCAGCACAGTTTACATCCATACACAATAGAGAACTTCTAATGCCTTTGGTGTTCTGTTTTTAATCAAGCTTTCTAACAGGTTAAATGTTATTTCAAAACATATTCCTATATCTGCATTTTATTCATATGTGAAATGTCTTTGTATAGGCTAGCAAAAATTCCCTTTCCAAATACTATTGTACTATAATTGATTCTGCCATGGGCAAACTTACAGACCAATATGCTTAAGAAAGGGTAAAATACAAATAGGAATCTGTTTGTCAAAATAAATGTATTTTCTTGATATTTTCTTTATTTTTTTTCTACTATATATTAAATTTTATATATTAAATTATATATTATACATATTAAATATTTATATATTTTCATTATGCTTTAGAAGTTAGCTTTTCTCAGCGCAGTACAGCAAGGAATATCATATGGCTTCACTTGTCTGTTAGTGCCTTAGGAAAGAAATTAAGAAGCCACAGATTTAATTCAATTCCTCTTTGCTTTTGGGACACATTTGCTGCTGCCAATCATGTACATCAATTCTACCTCAGTTGTGTAGAGCAAGAAACAAGAAAGCTACTTGCATCTTACATATCAGAGATAGCAAACACTTCCGGAAGGCAAAATCCAAGTCATTTAAGCAGATGTATAAATTTAAAAGGTGAGGTCCTTGTTTTTTCCATGGCCCTTTGTAGCTGAATCTGTCAAGTAGCTTTTACCTTCACTTTGAGTGCATGTGTACATAAGTCAAATAGGAACAGCTTTCTTAAATCAGAAGTGGCTTTCAAAGATATACTTCTGAGCAAGAATGTTAACATGACTAAGCAGAGGGAGTTTTAGTCTTAAATCAAATCGATTTGCTTGATTGTTTGACTTCTTTTCTTCACCTTTTAGTCTGTCATTACTATAGCCAAAAATTCCAGTGCTGAAAGGGAATATATTCTCGTCACTAAAGCCTGTAAAATTCTGAATTCATTACAACTTTGCTGATAAAGATGACAATCCCTATGCCAGCAGCTCTAATGAAAATTATGTTTTCTGAGTACATTTATATCAACTAACTAGTGTTTAGATGAGCTGAATTGCATCATTGATTTATACTAATGCAATACTTCACATGATTTTACTCCTTAGAAGTGATTCAATTGATAGTTCAATTGATATATTTGGGGGGTGTGGTTAGATTTTTGTCTACAAAATTATGTGCTTAAGGGATGCCCAGGCTCTTTCACATGGAGAGCCCTGCTGAAAAGAAATCACTCCAAAGCTGCTTAACTAACAGCATTATTTCAAGAAATCTGCTTTTACCAAACACCATATTTGTCCCACAAAAGAACAGGAGAATTGCACATGACAGAGACAGTGGCTGCAGAAATTTTATACTACTTAAATTACTGTATTCACTGATGTCCTGACAAAAATCATAACTTCTGCAACTTCAGAGTGCATAAAGTGGGAAGTGAGTGTAATTTTTAAACTATGTTAATTTACTGTAGCATAAAGAAGAAAACATTTGAATAGTTATCAGTTACATAACTAATATTTTAAATAAAAAAGTAGTTGCGAACAGCCTGGTGAGCCTCTCCAAACTGAGAATGACATTGCTAATGTGAGGGTGGGAGAATTACCTCTTGTGTATTCTTGCACTGGACATTAGGAATGGGATTCATCTCACCTAACTTCAGACCTCCGTCAGGTAGGGGTGGATTTCAGCTCCAGACCCAGATATGAGACTACATATAAGTTCAGTGTCTAAACTCTGTTATAGTCTTTGCAAATCTAGTCAACTGAGACATTACAGTAGAGAGAGCTACTGATATGGCCAAAACTGGGTGACTATTTTTGGGTGAGCTGATCAGCTTTCTCACTTCTGCTCTCTATATTGACTAGATCTAACATTTGGCTCTGTTACATAACCTTTGGTGTTTAGCATCATTTGAGATTCCTCAGGTGTCCAAGATGTCAACTGAGAGCTGTCAGATATTGGGTGGAGACTACAGGAGGCCTATACCCTTTTGTTACAACAGTGGAAGACCATGCTGGATACCCTGGAGCACATCAGATGGAATACACATTAGGCAACTGAGTTGCACCCTCACTGATTATTGCAGAACCTTAAACATCTGGCTCACATGCGGTCACCTTCCTGTACATATGTAAATTTAGTGTCTCAGTCTGTCTCAACATGCCTGTCTAATGCTGTTTGAGTTGTCCAAGCAATTTCTAATTATACTCTAGCTCCTACCACAGAAGTGTTTAAACTGTCTGTAGGCCTCCAGTTGCTTTCACCAGCTTTGCAGACATCTGGGATACTAGAGGGAAGAAACTACACTAAATACATATGTTTAGCCAGCCTCTAATCTAATCTAGTTGTTAAATTTCCTCTCCAGACAACAGAAAGACATAGGTAATTTTGTATGTCTATTCACCCTTCTTGAATGGTGAAACAGATTTCTAAAACTGATTCTCTACTGAGCACAGCAGATAATATCAACTTGCTGATAGTAAAGGAAATAATTTTCAGGTGCAAAAAGGTGTTGAGAGTGTCCCAGAGCGTTAGAATTATTTCACAATGAATCATCACTGATACTGATTTGACTTGTGTTGAAGTCGTACCTAAGCACCCCAGTATAAAAAATCTACCAACCACAAATAGAAGAGAGACTACAGACTTGTTAGGGAACACAAGCAGTCATACACTTTGGATATTATTAACATACAGACTGTCAGAAAAGGCACAAAAATACAGTGTGTTTGATTTACCAGTTACATCATAGGCTCATACAGAGAGTCTTTTCTGAGTGCACATTGTCTCTCAATATTATGAAGTGCTCATTAAGAAGTATTAGCGTATTTTGTTCTTTCTCATTTAGCTTGTATTATTTGTCCCCCTAGTTGTCTGAGTAAGGGAAACCTCTTATCTCCCAGACTCTTAACTCCAGGTCAAGGGACTACTGTGTATTTGAGCCTTGGCCTTATATAATACACTGTAAATCCTCGGTCTGTTCCTTAGACCTATGCTTGCCCTGCTTGCATTTCATCATGACAGTTCACGGGTATATGAACTCCAAATCAAAAGGCATTGTACACCCAACAGGGATTATCACAATGGATCAAGCACAGACCCTTCACACCAGAACTTGTTTCTATCAACCTGAACAAGGATTTCACCAGGGCAAGTTCAGGTCTTCTCTGAAAGCAGCCACATACATAAACTTTCTCATTAAATTTAGTCATGTCTGTGTCTAAACTATGCTTGCAGTATAACTTTAAACATCTCACTATGGCTGTTTCCCTCTGGGTTTCACAATATGGCCACAGAGAAACTCTGACAAGTTTCATTGCTACTGTTCTTTTACAAGAATCATGAGTACCTTTGAACAACATATGCTTACATGTGATAACCAGACCCAGGAGCTCTTTAAAAAATAACTTGCTCTATGAAATAATGTAATATCTTTAAGGTTACAAATCCATTGTGTTCTTTTAAGGGACTATTTCATATTATAAGTACAAATTCTGTAATATTTAGGAAGACTGATCAGACCTGATGGCTTTTAACTGGGATTTACCCAGAAAGAATTACCCAGAAAGAATTTTATCCTCCATCAAGCAAGACAGAAAATGCTTTGCCTTCTGCTGGCATGCTAATTTCTCTCTTAATTTCTTAGCTTTCTTGCAAGGGGACTTTTATCCAGATCATAAAAATCACCTGACAGCTTCTTCTGGATGACAATGAGGGGCAGTTTCAACCTGCAGAGCCAAACTTCTATACATCAGTGCAAATTGTTGAAGATGGGATATGTTATACAGCTCTCTGGCTTCATTTTAACACAGATATCTATATTTGGATTCAAGTGGATTAATAATCTCATTTTCCTCAAATATTAAGAAAGAACAACACATCAAAAAGACCAGAAAACAATCCATTATGTAACTTCAAATACAGGGAAAAAACATGACAAGGTGTAAGTGGAATCCTTTCTGCCAACATTTCAGTAAGAGTTGGAATGTAATTCAATGGTTCTATGATTGATGTTTTATTCAAATTTAGTAATACAAAACCTAATCATACATAAAAAGCTTTGACAAATTTGGTTAACAGCATCTTTCCCAATATTTTATCATGGCATATATTGTATAAAGTTAATGAAAAGTAGCTGCAACAATGTACAGCAATCAAAAAAAAAATAGATTTGAGAATGACTTAAAAGCATTCATTCACTTTATTATATATTTTTGGCAATCTGATTTTGTCAGCTTTGAATGAATGTAACATTTATAATTGTAAATGAGAAAATTAACATCAGAGCACATTAAAGAAGAGGAATCATTGTGCTTAGAATGTGTGACTCACTGATGTGTGGTAAGTAGGAGGTTCTATGTAGTAACCTGAATCGTACTGAAGATAAAGTACAGTTTGTACTCTTTTCTATCTCTCTCTTCAGAGACTCATGAACCAAACATCCATGCAGTACAGATGAATAGAATTTTGGCTGTTTTTCTCAACAAACTTTAGTTAATTTTTTAATTATTAAAAATGTGCAAGCTGTTTTACAAACAGTGGGAGGGAAACTGGCTAGGGGAACATAAGCTAATGAACAAAACTGAGAAAAGCATGTCTGCATTTATGAAAATGATTGCATAGTGTAATCAGCATAACTTTTACAGTAGGAAAATCTTCTACATCTCAGTCATAGAACCATAGAACAATCAGGTTGGAAGAGACCCACCAGATCATCAAGTCCAACCATTCCTATCAAATACTAAACCATGCCCCTAAGCATCTTGTCCACCTATGCCTTAAACACCTCTAGGGAAGGTGAAAGTCAACACTGCCTAAATAGATCTTTTCGTGATTTGGGGGCTTAGATCTGTACGAGTCAGTCAAATCACATATTGCATGCAGAGGCTTTAAACTCTGCTGATCTCAGTGCTCTGTGGTCTCACTCTTCATTCCACTTGTACTGACTGTGAGTGTAAGCACAAAAAGACTTCAAGAGAATCAGACTCCAGAAATACGAATTCCAGCTGTAATGAGTAATCGGACCTCTGTCTGACCTAGTGGATAGAAAAAGATGATATTATAATATTTTACACTAGGAAAAAAAATAAAGGATAACAGTCATTTCCACAGAGTGCATAAAGAATAAACGAACAGGGCATGAAGTTAATTAAGTCCTGCAAAACTTATCTCCAAACCAGAACAATATAAATCAATTTCTTTTGCATAGTCATTCTCTTAACTCCATAAAATTACTTCAAATTTTCCCCTTCATCCCAGTCTCCCTTCAGACTCATCTTTATTTCTCAAGAGAAGGAAACTGTAATGTGAATTGTGAAGGTATGAACAATTCCATATATGTTTTAATCTACTATACAAGCATATTTTTGTCATGGAAATAGGATGAAAATGAAAGATCTTTAAAGAGAAAATTTTTTGAAGGATAACCTAACATCCTAGAGGAAAGGAGTGATGGGATATAAGTGACAAAGTCATAAGGATAGTCTCAAACTGCAAGCAAGATCATAATTCTTTCAATCTCCCTTGACTTTCTTGATCTTGATTGTGGCCTCAGGGCATGCCAGCAACATACACAGTAAATAATAAACAATGCAATATGTCCTCAAGGCATTCTCTATTTCAGTGGAGCACTTGACCTACGAACATCCTGGAAATAGGTTTTTTGGCACTGTCATAAATAAATTGGGCCATTTGTTGCTTGAGGGTACAATTCTGGCAAGATTTTTCAGAACATAAAATAGGCCATGGCTGCTAACAGTGGTTGAACATGTCATTTTGCGTGCAATGAAAATATGCCAGAGAACCTGAATGAACTCTAAACATAGATTAAACAGAGATCAACAAAACAAACCCCATATTTATATTCAACACTCATTTTAGGTTTAGAGCAAGTATCTTTACTACATTTATAATGTAAGAGTTAAGATCTGGTCAAGTCTTCAAAAATATTGACTTCTTAAAAATAAAATGAATTAACATATCTCTTATTTTCCTAAAACTCAAGTGTTCATATTCATTGCAGTTCCACAATATTTTGTTTTTTGAAGTATTGCAATACAAAAGTTTTACTACAAAAGTAGGGAGCTATCTTGTAGAAAGGCTTTCTAGAATCAGAAGTCCTAGGATTGAAAGGACATAGGATGACAAATTTGCTCGAATTTTGCATTACACTAAAGAATTCTGATGTTATGTTTCTAAAAAAGCAAACATAAAGAAGTTTCACATCATAGTGTCTCGTAGCTGGTTACCTATACAAATGTACTTGTTTCTTACCCTACATACAGACTCCTTCAGATACTGAAAATCTTAGTTCCCTGCTGCATGGTGAGCAGGATTAAACAGAAAAAGTCACGATTCCATTCAGCAGTTGAATCTCTTTCCTGGTGGTAGTTTTATAGAATGAGAGAACAACAAATTTTTCAGTCTGAAGAGACAAACCACGGTCCTCTACTTGGAAACAATAATTTGTTGTAGAAAAGGTGAACATTGTCCCAGCAACATTTGTAATTTAAACCAGCACATGCATTTCAAATGTGGCAAGGCACCCTGTGAGAATCCTTCGGATATAGAGGTTGAGATATCCCTGTCCAGAATCCCATGCAATTTTCACTTGCATACATCCTGCTTCCCCAAAAATGAGACATTGGTATTGCCCATGTAGAGTTGTCTTCACCCTATAACAGGTTGTATTAAAGATGAAGACTCGACAAACCCCAGAAATCTCAAAAGTCTTGTAGCCCATCCAAGCTATTATTAAAAACGCACAAATTCCAATGTCTCCTAGAGCTGATATGGTAGGATTTTCAGTCAATCAGGTGAAAAATTCATGACCTTGTACAGAAGAATGTAAACCTGCCTAGGTGTTTTCTGTTATGTTAGAAAGCCTTGTAAAAATGAAAAGTCAATGACATTTGTGTGTTCTATGTGAATATGCCTGTTTCAGAGCATTGATAGTTGCAATACATTTTAAAATACAAATATGTTTATGTTTACCCTTCTCTCCAGCCAGTGTTTTTTCCCTTTTATTTTCCCTTACATGATTTCCAAGTACTGGAGGTTTTCTCCTAGATGGCAACATTTTTTTGTTTTCCATGACTAGGGATCCAACTTGCTACTCACTCCCAGATGTGAAAATTTATGTTTCTTCATTTGACCTAGATGAACCGCTTTCCTATCTGCAGATTAGCTTCATTTGAGTAGGTGGGCATTGGCCTCATCGTCCAAACTGGCTGCCCCAGAAGCTCAAAAATCATCATCACAACACAGTAAAGCAGTCAGCTATGGTGTAAAATCACATGATGTGTGATTCCAATTCTTTTGGACATCTAGTAGTAAGAACTTGCCACTCAGAACTCACAAAACTGTTCAGAAACTTTCTTCTGAGACATCTCTTAGAATTCACAGATCTACTAAAAGCAGAATATCTGCAGAGTAGTTCAGCTCCACCTAGTACTTGCCAAGTCTTCTGTTCTGCACTGCAGTGGTTTAGTTTAGGGTCAGAGATCAAGAGCTGACAGTGTTCATGTCATCTGGAATGGAAGAGGTATAAATAAGACATGTTGAGGGAGGGGAAGTCATTTTCTTTTCCTGTGCATCCCTGGTAATAAGGCATATTGCAAATAGAAAATTTCATTCACCATGTAATTAAGAAACTGAGCGTACAGTACAAGCTGAGGTGTGAATGCTACACCTGAACCCAGGAACCCAGGTACTCAAGCTGTATTCAAAGTGCCACCAGTAACAGTGATTCCCAGCAATATTCAGTGGCTAGGTAAGGACCCAGAATCCCTGGCAAGTGCATTCCTCACAATCAAAATATTTACTGTTATTGGAATTTACTAGATTTTAACTATTTTTCCTGCAGTTTCTCATGCCACATAACTGCTCAAAACTGATTCATTTTGATATTTCTGCAAAAAGAAATGGTTCAGTCATTTCTGAGAATGATAGCAGAGGAGGCTACGTATATTAGCTGCCCTGAAAACCTCTTACATCTCTTTCAATGAGAAGCCTAGGTCATTCAAATGCACCTTTAATTTATGTAAGAGATACACAAAACAGAGATAAAGAAGACAGAAATAGGGGGAATGAAAGAGAAAAATAAAGAGAAAAATAGTTATGCCTTTTGTTTCCATCACAGCTGATACTTTCTGTGCATGGTGTTCAAGACGGTAATTTCCCAGAATGTCCAGTAGAAATTTATCAGACATTACTTTGGATATTGTACTGAAGCTGAAAAAGAAAATAAGTCCCCGGGCTCCACTTGGTACTCGGAAAGATGTCTCATTTCTTTGTCTTCAGACAGTAGAATAATTTTTTCTGACTTCTTCCAGTCAGTAATAATGCCCTGCTTTTGTATGCCACTGGCATACTAGCCCATTACTTAGTTGGTTAATAAAAAGATATATTCAACTAGGATGATGGACTGTGCTAAACTACCAGTCTTTATTCTACAAGCATATGATGGTAATAAGCAACCATGATTTAATAGGAGAATTTATTACAAGTAGGTTTTGGTTTCTGTGAATTTGTACAGGGGAGAAAACACATTTGGGTTTTTGAAGTTTTCTACCTGTAAGAGGGGAAAAAAGTAAGCAAAGAGACTGACACAGTATGGGTGTTTTCCCTTGATCAAATAGGAAGGGCAATGAAAAAAGCAACCAAACACAAGGAGATCCACCCTGCTTTGGGAGATATCAAGCCATAGGGATTCTATGATAACAGTACTAAGAGACTGCATTAGCACAGCCAGAAAATACAAGCAGATAATCAAATGACAGTGAAAATGGCAGGGTGGATAAATCTGGTTCAACAGGGAGTCTTTATTCAGAGTAGCTGATACCGCTGTGTTGTGACGCAGTTCGGCAGGCTGCAGCGAGGCCAGCACGTGGCTCTGCGAGAACAATAGCGTTTGACTACAGATGGGCACTTCCTCTCCAAAAACACCACTCGCAGCTCTCTTGCACGGAGGGATATGCAGACATACGCTCACATCTCCATGGCAACCACTTACTTCAGCATGACATCAAGCCCAGATCAAAAGTCCATAGGCATCAGATAGTACATGCTGTTTCTTTCCTTGAATTAATAATATTGATTTAAAAGACAGGTTCCATTAACCGTTGCTTCCCTGTGCTGGGGATAATTACTGTCTGTGGTGCCTGTATTATTCCAGTGTCTTGAAAACAGGAAGTGCAGCATCGAGTTAAATAATTCATGTTGTATTGCTGCTCACTCTCTTCTTAGAAGCATAGTTATTGCTAACTGGACACAGTAATTTCGGCACAGGCGTAATAGGATTACAAAATGTCTAATTGCCCTCTCATTTGATAAGATTACTTTTCTGAAAATGCTTTAATTCTTCCAAACAGAGGCAAACAATCCAGACGTGACCAAACAAGAACAGCCCGCATGAACACTCCTTCTGAAAGCAGTGGAAAACACAGTTGAGGTTGCACTCTCCTTTGCCCTGCTCTTTCCCTCCCTCCCCACCCCACCACCCCCCCCCAAAAAAAAAAAACCAAAACAGTGCAAAGGACCCTTTTCAACAGTAACCATCCAATCATGAAATCCTGATAGTGAGAGAGTTCCTTATACTACTCTTTAGGAACATCCCTTCAGTCAATTATAAGACAGTAGCAGGCTCTGTGGGGCTTCTCAGTTACTCTTCCAAATCTGAAAGTTTGGCAATCATGACACAGTGTCTCAGAGTGGGCTTGCTTTTAAAATTGGAGGAAAATGGATTGGAAAACCTATGGTTCCTATGATACAGGAGAAAAGGTTGACCGAAGTGCCATTTCTTAGCAAGGGATGAGAAGCAGGGAGTTTTTACAAACTAGGCAGAAATATTTTTGTCATCTAAGCAAGATTTTCTGATCATAAAGCGCCTCCTTGGAGCAGTATTGGGAGAGTAAGTGTGTGATAGCATTCAAGAACATCTAAGTAGCACAGGGTTGCCTGGGCAGCAGGTCACCTATTGCCTGAGAAAATGTTCCTAATCACTCTGGAAAGCACAAGAATAGGGAAATATCAGCATTTTTGCCATTTTTTCCCCATATCTGTCTACTTCCTGCTCACAAGGATATTTCAAACTTGACACATTGCTTAGTAATCTTGAAAGGATATTTCTACTTCTTTTCATATTTTACCTGAAAAAAAGCATATTTTCATCCAATACAACCTTCAGCAAGAAGTTCAATAGATCTAATACTTATTTTAACTAAAGCTGTTTTCTTTTGTTTTGAAACTGGCACCTACTAAATTTTTGAAGAGCTTCTAGTTCCAAAACAGACAGTGAAGCATCAATTTTTGCAAAACCCTTCCAAGTTACTCAGGAATGGAGTGCGAGAAGGCAGTCTGCTTTGCCTCATATGTTTGAGTACATGAGTATTCACATAGAAGAATTTTAGGTGCACAGAATTATCTATGTTCAACCAGATAGTTTGGATCTTCCAGTACACATTGAGCAATAGGTTAAGAAGAATTCTCACAGATGCTAGCATCCAGACTTCACCATGGAATCTGTCACTGTGATTGTCACTATGGTGATCTTTCACATATCCTAAAACTACTGGCCAGGCATCTTGATAAGATTTTGGAAGAACAAAACCAAACACCAGTCAAAAAGATTGAGAATATTAAAAAATTACAATTTATATTTATCACTTGTTTTTCCCTCTGTAACAGTATTGCAAAGATGGAATACTGAACAGAATGATCTCTAATCCAAATTACTTCAAACAAGCATATTAGTCATAGCATTAACATACGAAGAGTGATGCTGATGTGACTAGAACAGAGGGGACTGTTTGTTTATGTGACAAGCAAGGATCCAAAATTTGCAAAACTAGTCAGCCTTAACTATAGACTGACAAGACCCTTTAAAGAATCTGAATGTGCTAAGACACTGTATGCCAGATCTGTACCAAAGGGATTCTAGATAATATGCAGCATGAGACCTCAGTCTATATTTCATGTGTAGTCCAGACTCACTGCACACCTGCTGTATAACCTGTGGTGATGGTCTCCCCAGCCACATGTAGCATGAGAAACAGTTCTGAGGTGTTTGGCATGACACGTACTACACGTTGGCAGCTGCTAGCCATGGCTGCCTTTCAAACCCGGCATTAGGGTATGGGCACTGTGAGGGGCTGTTGTTTTCTGCATAACTCAGAGCAACTGGCATTTCTAAACATGGATTGTTGAAATGTGCTAGTCATAACATTCTGTTCTCTTCTTCCCAACTTCATGGAGCACATGCTTAGTTCAGCCACTCTGTCTAAATGATTTTTACCGCAGAGATCTGTGTCTTTTCCTCAGTTGTCTGTCAGTGGTACTGACCCGGTTCATGTGGCTTTGGACTTAAAAATCAGAATCACTATAACCCGATTCAAGGAAAGAAGAAAGTGCAGGAAAATTGACTGCATTGCCTGTATTTCTGCAGAGTTCCTTTTACAGGATTTTAATGGCACTTGTAATTTCAGGCAACCAATTTATGAAATATTTATATAATGTTGATTAATAGCATAGTATAAAAATATTGACATAGTAATATTACCATTGCCTGAAGTCATGTAATCTGCAGTGAAAGACCTAGCAAATTGAGTAGTTGAACCTCAACAGGGTTGTACAGACAGAAAAGACATGGAGATAATACCCTGAAACAAAATATACTAACCAGTATCCTTTCAAAGTTAGGCTTCTTTCCACTCAAGTGTGTAAAGACTGAACTAAATATTATGTTCTCTGTAATTTTTAGTACAAGTATAATTAGAAGAAAGAATCCTCCTAACATTTTATTTTTCATAGGTATTTTGACCTTGTTTTCCCAAAGCATATACAGTTGAACTGTTTGTACATTTGTTCGTTAGATCATACTTATTACATTCTCCATTATTGGTTAATTTTCAGTGAATTGGGAAGAGCAGCTGAGTCTCAAAGCTAATGAAATTCCTGCAAGTTTCACAAAGAATGTTGGCTGGTTAAAGAAGAATGTTAGGAAAGGGAAAGACAGGCAGAATTCATCTGTTATACATTTCATTTTGGCAGCAGAACACATGCACCTACTGGCCAGTCAGCCAAGCATACTAACTGGCAAAAAACCCAATGCACATCTTTGGGTAGTCACAGCTAATGACTAATTTCATCTGTTCTTTGGTTCATGAAACAGTCTACACTTATAGCCTTATCTGCAGAAGTGCTGCAATATAAAAAATTGGCAAAATTGTCAGTAAAGAAACATTGGAGACATATGTTATTCTGTCCCGTCTGGCTGATTCAGCTTCACATCACAAATAGCCTTCCAAATATGTGAGAGCTCCCGAAAGTCATTTTATGTACATGACGTCCTAACAAATACAGTGCTGAAATGCCACAGGGGTGTATTGAAATTTTATATTCACAACCTTTAACAAGTGGTAAACTAAACATCACTGCAGAGTACAAAAAACAATCATCCTGTTCCTTGATGTGTTTGGAACACTGTGGAAACCTAGAAGAAAGTGTACAAGAGGAAAAAATTGACAGAACAGCTGCCTGATGTTGGAAGTTGATCTCAAATCCATGTCCTGCTCCATCCCTTCCATTGCTCCTGCCCACCACCACCCCATGACAGCACAGTGCCACAAAGTAATTGGACACATCAGGGACTGTTCTGCTAAACATCAATTATTCTCCTGAGTGAATGCCTTTTAATAGGATGAAGTGCATGATTTGGATGACAACAGCAGAGAACTTGGGAGTTTTCATCTGGAAACAAAGGTGTAGTGGGAGTTTGCTCCTTTCAGGAGCAGTCCGGTATTAGCTGATGAAACAATGGCTCTGACATAATTTGGCAAGCAATTATTTGCAGTATTTGGCCTGAGTAGTTTCCTAAAGAGATGCATTGGAAGGATAAGGCTGCAGAAGATGTGCTAAGAAAATATATCTGCCCTGATCTGCAATCAGCCTAGAATCTGCGTCATATTGTGTTTGCTCTGGAGGGGCTGAAGTGGCCCCTGAAATCTAAAGGGGCATTCAGCAAGGCAGATCATTTTATCAATATGAGAGAAAGAGGCTTATATGGAAAGAGTGTTTCTTTCCTAGACAGGAAAATACTAGAGTGAATACAAATTCACTAATTTCAATTGCATCAGACAGGTGCAATGACTTTGGATCCATTTTTGTTATGGGCCACAATCTGGCCCCATTTCTTCCTTAAAATTTCTTCTTGAAAGTGTATTGATTTCCTGTAAAACAACATAAAAATATTCAGTCTGAAAAAAAAATAAATAAAATCCCAAAATATTAGCACTCATTTGGCCATATTGACTATTCACCTCTGGCTTAATATTTAATGTTGTGTATATAAATTCTAACACTGCAATAATAAATCTTGGCACTATAAATATATTGACTTGCAAGCCCTGACTTTTTAAAAGCACAGTTCTATTCTAAGCTGGAACAATATGTTGTCCTTGGAAGTTTATTTTAAAACGTTTTTTTCTGTACAGCTTTTCTTCACTCAACATTTTTTTCACCAGAATGTAATGCTCCTATTGATAGCAGCAGCAAGAGCAGAGAGAGGGTTTTTACACAGAAAGGTCTTTGTTTATATATATTAACATTTTTTAATATCTGCAATTTCATTTGAAGGATAAGAAGAGGTCTTCAGCTCCTGACACAAACTAAGTGCTGGAAAATTGTCATGATAGCATGTGCCCTTC
>WAAB01014422.1:0-26745 GCA_013389865.1 Piaya cayana | reverse complement strand
GAAGGAAGGAAGGAAGGAAGGAAGGAAGGAAGGAAGGAAGGAAGGAAGGAAGGAAGGAAACCTGCTGTAAATTACTTGCCCTGCAGGGTTCTTAGATATTAAAATTTCCCTTTGATTTCTTATTACATCCCCTTTCTTAAACCATACAGGGAATATGAAAGAAAAATATTTTTACAGGAAATCCTTTCTGATGTATTGCACTTGCATGAGGAAGGCCAGGGCCATGTACACCTTAGAGGTCCTACATGTGGTCAGCAAGCCTCCAGCTGGGGAGTTCCTGCAAACCCCAGGGAAACATCACATGCATGTTAAGCAGGGAGTCCCTGAGGATTTCCTTTCCAGCTAGGAATTCTCCTTAACAAAAAGGGGGAGGGAAGGAGTAATTCTGAATCATAAAGGCAGAATGGGAAGACCTTGGAGTGACAAAATGCTGAATTATTAATAGTGCACTTTCTAATTGTTCTTGAAGTTAGCAGTACTATTTGTAGCTAAACTAACCCAACGTTGCTGTTTTCTCCTCCTCTCCCTCCTTCCTGAGGGCTAGAAAAGGAGGGATAAAGAAAGACATCCTTGAATTTCTTATCAGTCCTGCTGCAGCTACCAATGTTCAATGAGCCAGGACAGAGAAACAAATGCACACTTAAAAGCTAAATGTTGCCAATTTTTATAGGTGTACATTATGATCTCAATTCTGACACTAGATAGAGTCTCTCATTAAAGGTCGCAGTAATTGCTGCTCTAGATCAGACCAATCTAACCTAGTGCCCTATTTTTCACAATGGGTAGCTAGCATTTAGTGCTTCAGAGACAGTATCAAGAACACCAGTGCTTGACAATAATGGACTAAACTGTCCATGAGGAATATATTTTCCTGACTTTAATAAGCTAGAGACTGGACAACATCTGAATGCATGCCCATGTGCACACCATTTAAAGAGCATCACACTTATGTGTGATTTTATCCAGATTAACCTACAGTTCCAGTTTGAATAGCAGTGAAGTCTTGGTCACAATGACATCAGATAATAACAGCTCATTGCATATATTAAGTATGCAGTGTGTGAGGAAAAATTACATTTCAGATGTTTTTTGTATCTATATCTGTTATGCTTTACATTAGTAGAACAGCTAATTAGGGACATTCATCTGGCCTGTCATTATTACACATGCCCTTATCATTTCGCATCTTGAAGACATGTTTCCCCATCTAAATTAATTACTCCCAGCCTTTGAATCCCATGTTTCTGTTTTCCAAATAATTTCTGTCATCTCTCTCTGAATTCCTTCCTGTTTTACTGTAACCTTTTGAGATGTGAATATTAGAACTCATTGATTCATGTAATGGCATTATACATGCTAACATGTTCTTTCCTTTTTGACCACCAATGCAGAATGAGCAAAGGTCAATTAATCTGACACCACTACTTATCCTTCCAATCAATATTGTCTCATTGTTTCCTTGTTCCCCCACATCTGCCTGTCAGTTGTTACACTTGGGTTGCAGGGTCTTTCAGGCTGGGGACTATTTACTTTATCTGTGTAAAGCACGAGCACAGTAGAGGCCTGACCAGTGTCTGGAGATTCTGTTGCAGTACAAATAGTCAATATAAAAATGGCAAATAATAAAGGATTCACATTGGTACCCTATTTTAATTTTATCTTTTTATTACTTTTCCCAGAGTGACTTCAGTAAATTTAGAACCCGGTAATGTGTATAAATCAAATTAATTACTGGAATATGCATTACTTAACATTTATCCTTATTGAATTTCATTTGTCATCAAGCTGCACATCTAACTTGTCAGATTCCCTGAATCTATTAAATACAAAGTCTCAGAAAAATCTTCTGTCTTGGGAAGTCTCTTTGCTGCAGGTAGCTAGAAGCTAGGAGGATATACTAGGGAAAGTGTTAATGTTTGCCTCTTCACTTTAGTCTGTTCTTTCCCTATATATTTGCTATCAGAAATAGGGTAATGGACAAAGCTAATTTATAATCTGACCCAGTATAGCTCTTCTTAGGTCTTTTTGCATTTTCTGGAGTTAGTTAGTATTGGTAGCTGTATGATATATGGGTTTTGCCAGCTCATAACTCCTTCCTTTAGCATGAGCATTTTTAGCCATATGTAAAGGAGGGGGGGAAGACCAGGCAAACTCACTTTTACTATATTTTCTTTGACAAAAACTGAATATCTTTTCTATCCCTTACCTGGTTCTTAATCTAAGATAGTACTTTTCCTGCAAACTGATCATTATTTATCTTCTGAGCTTCTTCCCATGTGGGATTTAGCAACACTTTGAAAAGCAGATAAAATGTTTCCAATCTTGTTTTGTTTACTATTTTTTAATATACACTAGGAACTCTTTTGGACAAAAAAAAATCATTGTATTCATGATTAAACTCAAGCTTGTTTATCTTCTTCACACCAAGAAGTTTTAGAAATTAAATTTTAGTGACTGTTTCAACCAATGTACCTGTTATTCAAAGAAAACTTGTCAATATTCAGTAATCAAGATCTTTCTCAAAGCAACATAAGATAGACAAATTTAATTCTTTCAAAAACTCACACACAAACTTTTGGTTTCAGATCTATAAAAGGCACTAGTGAAAAGTTGCAAATCTCCATTATAGTACTCAGTCAGAATTCAGACACACACACAGCCCTGTGCTCAGGAGCTGTTACTCAACAGTCTATCAATGTGCCTTTGTTTCTGATAATACTTGATCTTTATTATATTTTGAGGGTCAACCCTTTAGCTTTCCTGTAATGTTCTTTTTTACTGCTTTATTATTGATATTATTGCAAACAAACCAATTAAATCCAAAGATGATTTCCTGTTTACAGTTTAGAACAACATTTTATTTATGTTTCTCTATTTAGCTATTTGCTATTTAAACTCCACCTTACCATTCTGACTTTTCACCTCTTTTTATGCACAACATTATTTGAGTTCCATATTCTGGAAGACATCTATTTGACTGGAGTAATCTTGAGAGCCTTGCCTGCACCACCCTCCCTTCCAAAACACAGGCATCCAAATTTTGACTGCTTTCCAGCACTGTACATTGTTCACTACTTGTAGTTACTGCACATCCAGCATGGCTTGAGAATCCAAGAATCACCTGCTGTCAATATACAAGAATGGGTTCAGCGCTGAAGATCCATATGAGGAGGCTTTGTCTCAGAACTGCATGTTAATACACAATCACAGATTTACTCTTCATGTCTCTAATGCATTAGTCAGGAAAGGTCTTTAAAGAAGCAGTATTTTGAAGGGTAATGACTCTCAGAACTGTATTAGATTTAAAGAAACAGCTCTTTGTTTTAACCTCAGCTTTACTGGCAGTGACCACTGGTTTCTGCCTGGAAGGGCTGTTAAAAAATGTCCAAATATTAGGCAGCTTGAACTGCATCAGGAGGTTTCACTGAATTAACTAGGTTTTCTCTAAATTAGCATATTCTTACTCTGCAGGTTGTCCACTAACTGATTTATTAATCAGAACAAGGTAGAACTTTTAACTACTGTTACAAAACAGAGTTTATTATAAGTGAAATTAAATGGATAACTATTATATCACTCAGATCACCACAAAAACACTTCCCCAGAGCATTTCTTAGCTGGGTAGCTTAAATTAAAATTGCAAAGATAATTCTTTCTAACCTAAAATTATATTTATTTTCAAGAAAATAAGCTTTTATGCATGTCTAGGAAAAGGTGATTTGGAGTGCTGCTGACATTAAGCTGAAAATATTCCTGACTGCTGGAACTTTTCTTCATCTCCTGTGGTGCTGGCCACAGTTCTACTGGTTATTTCTACACCAGCAAATTAAATGGGCCATGGATCATTCTGTGGACCTGAGGCCAGCTGGCACTGATCACTCATATCAGTCCGTAATGCTAAGCCCTCATCCCTCCCAGAACAGAGTAGACAAGTCCAAATGGCCTATTAGGAATGATCCCCCATCCCTAGTGACTCCCTAACTATGCCCAGGCACAGTTGGCACAGTCCAAAAACAAGTTAAGGATCATGCTAGCAGTTAACAGTATAGTTAATCACAGAGATCTCTTGAACCTATGCCTGAACTGTTTATCTTCCCAGTACAAACAGAGTGATTGTGTTTCCAATAGGACTGAATAAATGATACTTTTGATACATTCTCCTGAAACCAAAAACAAATGCTTCATTCTCTCTGGAAAACAGAAAGGAATGACCAAAGCCAAGATGAAATTAACAACCTATCTAATGGTACGTCAACCACTTATGCTACCAACTTCTCAGAAGTTTTATTTACAAACCGTAGGCAAAATCCCACAGCAGGAGAACTTGCAAAGCATTTATTTTCTGATTCCAAAAATGTATTTTTTTCCCCACTGCTACCTGCAGTGATGAAGAACCTAATTTCACACAGCAGTTCAGTGGGAAAGTCCGTCAACAAAATGCAGGAATTACAGGTTTACTCTCAGAGAAGTAAATTACCAACCAGCTAGTTGTTGTGAAGGAGACCAGAGCTGAGGTTTGTTGTACCAAACTCAAACTTTTATTTGCCCAGAATTTACATGCCTATGAACTGCCACCTGGTAGATGCAATGTGAGCTGCCTCATAGCACTTTTTTTGTTTTCTGTGGGACTGCAAAAAGGGCTCTTAGACCTGATCAGAGTAGCCCTCTTCAGACTCATAACATATAAGTATACTTAAAAACAAGTGAATGTACATAATTTCTTACTGGAAAGAGAGAAAATGAAATAAAACCTACAGATTTCTCTTCATTCCATGATGTTTTAAGAACTTAACAGAAGACCTTAAAGAGAAATAAAATACCTGATTACAAACGAAGCTGGATGGGAAAAACAGTGAGATGGCTCTTTTGGTTCCAGACTGGGCAAAGTGTAGAGCATCTTACAAAGCCTTAAAGAAGAGGAAGTCAGTATACAGAAGAGATAATGACTAGGGCACTCATGTCTAAGACCATGCTATGAATCTGAGAGAGGAGGACTTTTATCTTGCATGTCGTGTCTCAAATGTATATCCTAACCACCAGACTCTTAGCTTTCTCTCATTTGGCAAAAAATTTGTTCTCGTCAAAAAAGTCATTTTTCAGATGTACTCCTAGAAGCAATAAATCTCTATTACAAAGTTAGACTTAACTGAATTGGCAGAAACAGTGTTTCCCTGCTCTAGGAATGGTTCTGCATTATTTTAGGTTCTTTGAAGAATTTTATGCGTTGCAACAAATACTTTATTCTGAAATACTGAAAAAAATATTATCTATAAATGTTAAGACAATCAATAACTAATTTCTTTAATGCTGTGCAGAATGAATGTAATTAAAACAACAAGGACAACTCTTTGTGTTCTGCAGGTGACAAACATTAACAAAGTCTGTGAAGAAAGACAGAGTAAAACATCTATGCTTTACACCTAAATGACACATATATTTTCAAAATTATTCATGTTCCTTATTCAGACCTCTGAAGTATCTTCCAGTTTCATATTTTCTTTTTTTATTCACTTCTACTTCCTCTGCAACACTATTTATAAGATTTACAACAAAATGATGCCCTTTGTATCTGTGGAACATTAATGTTTGATATTCCCTCAGCAGTTTGATCTTTCTTTAATCTTTATGTTATTCCAGGTGATATTCTACTGGAACACCCATGTACTCACACAGGAGATGTCCAAGAAATGACTGGGTAATTTCATAAGCAATACTACCAAATCATTAACAGCCACAGTTTTTTTTCTTTTCTTTTTTTTTTTTAAATCTGTTCATGCTAGAATTTCTCTGCCCATTCAAAAGGAGATTTTACCATTACCTTCAGCAGAGGGAAAGATGAACCCTCAAATTAAGAGAAGAGAGGTTTGTTTCTGAGTCTAGTGGTACCTCAGGACTTTCCAGGACTTTTTTAATTAAAAAAACCTCTTCTATACCTCAGAAGCCCAGGAATGAAAATATTTCTGTGTCTGTCAAACAGTACTTATGGTATATTTGAGGTAAGAAATATCAGTCCAAATGAAATTGTTCATATATTTCTCAATCATTTCCATCCTACAGAGCTAGCTATACTTAATTGACCACCATGATGATGATGCAAAACAAAAAAAAAATAGTTTCAGTTGTTAAGGAAAGCAGTTTATTAATGTCTGTTTGCATGTGCATTTTTTAACCTTGTCCTAATCAAGGGAAATGTTCGAAAATAACTCATTCTAAAGCACTAAAATACAAATAAAATAAAGACATTTCTAACTGAGAAAAAAGTAAAAATGCTCCAAATAGGCATTTGTATTGCATATTTTCTGAAATTACTTTCTTAGCCATGTCAGAGATTTTTCAATAATTTAAATGCTCTCAGTAACAATGAAGCATTTTATAGTTTTTGATCTGACAAATGAAGTCTGTCTTTTCTGTTGCTTGATTCCTGTTTTCATAATGGCTCAATATTTCAAGCTTGAAGGCCCTGGAAGCTTCATAGGATGAGGAGTGTTTTAAAAATACTTTGTATATGCCAGCCATCATCATTAAATTGTATACCATTCATGTGTTGGTCTCTAATATGTTAACAGACTTAGAAGACCTTCCATGAATGTTTGACAATTTTATTGTGATTCTTTCAAAACACGTAGCATTTTTGTGAGTTTTCATGCTTTCTGTCATTATTGAATCTGACAACTTTCTTCAATATATCTGCATTACATGCATTATATGATATGTTCCGTACCTTCATCCAGTACAAAATGCTGCTCTTTGCAATATTGCCAACATTACCAATGTCATCATATTTTTATGTAAGTTATGCTGATAGATAATGACCTCAATTAAGCGAGCAAGAAAGCTTGAACAGAATATTATGATTAGATTAATCATGGCAAATGAGAGGGCATCCCATGCCTAAATCAAATGTTTCTGCTTGTTCTGACAGAATCAAACATAAGTATTCCTGTCAATAAATATAACAAGTCTAGTGTATTGGCAAGTATGTTTTGATGGATAAGGTATACAAGATCAAATCGTATCAGTATCAGCTCAGCATTGTGACTCCAGTGGTGTCTGTTACCTGACAGAGAACAGAATAAATCCATTTGCAATAGATTTTGAAAGGGAAACCCAAGAAAATTCAATATTTATTAGAAGCTTATACTGTATAAAAATTTAGAACCCATATTTTATTATTTAAAAATGCATATATGTATACTTCAAAGGTTATCCTCCTTTACACTTCATATTATCTTTCTTAGAATGTCTATGCTTATAGTTGTGATGCATATTAAAATATTTTTTAGAAAATCATCAGATTCTAGGTCTCAGTGATTTCTCGGGGACTTATATTTACTTTTTTTTAATTAGTAGTCATTCTTCTTGCACTGGTATGATGGAAATAGATATCTGAATGTTTCCATTATCATTATCTTTTATGCATTTTGAGAATAATCTATGTCTTTAGTTTTTATCAGAACTTGAATTTTACTGAGGAAAGGCATATGGAAATACACTGGTCTGTTTCACCAGATCTTTGTTCTTGCAAATATGTCATAGTAAACAAGGTCTTTCATATCTGCTGGGCACCTGGCCAGTTTACTTCTTTCACTGCAATTACAGTTTTGTCAAGTTTCTGACACAACTGTGCAACGATGTTTATGTCTGGAATATAGTAAAACATTACATAGAGTGAAATTATTATCAATGATCAGCACTTAAATAGCTCTTAAAAATACTCCATAAGCATTAAATTATTAATAAACAGCACTTGCATTGGAAGTGTAATACCCTCACAGGAAAATCACAATGTACTCATAGAAAGTTGTGCTGTAATTATATAGCACTCATTGGTATTTTTTATTTGGCTTGAGCATCTGTTTTTCTGAGCTGTTCCAAAATATAGTTAACACTGACTAGCTTTATTTGCAAACTAACTAATCAAGAATAATCAATTCCTTCTATTAAAAGTAATTAAGATTAAATTCTTAAAAAACTGAAACAAATGATAAAACTCCTACTAGCCTGAAATAGGGTACAGATTTCTTCTCTACGATTCTTTCTGAGTTTAGACCTAGAAAAAACACTTTCATCTCTTTCTGCCCATTTGTCACAAACTTCAGCCAGAAAATATATACATCAGATTTTCCTAAAAGACTTCAACACCTGGTAACTAGATGGATCAAGCTATTTCTCTAATTTTTATTTTCTCCAAACTCGAACCATTCTGTCTTATTTTTTAGGCTGCTTTAACATTCTCCATCTTCTTTCCATAGTAATAGATGACATTTGCAGCATAAATTAAAAATGTGAAAATCTTATATACATGTTCATATGTATATAAAACTTGCAAAACTGATGCTGAAAAATAGTATGGTAATTGCAATGTTAAGCTTTCCAAACTTAAGTAATGCTATAAATAAGATTGACTATGCATTCATAATTCAGCTCACCTATATCTAGTATATCTACTATATCTAGTATAGGAGATCCTTAATTTTAGATAGCACAATATTTTTTCTACAAAACCAGAAGCTCAGCCCACAAGACAGACAGTGTTGACTTAATGAACAGCTATTTAATATTTTGCCATTCCTTGTTACTCTTCAAGGTATCCTGTGCTCTGTTTACTGCTTGCCAGTAAGTCATCCGTTTGCTCACAGGCTTTTCCACCATTATCACTGCAGACTTATTTGAAAATTTGTTAATACTTATACACTTTCATCCTGATATTATGAGCTGTACCATACAGATAAGGAATTAAGATAACAAGAGATCAAATGCTTTTTAATTTTGCTTGAGATGTGCTGGGTGTTTAGAAATATGCATCCCTACACAGGGTTTTGTGTTCAAAGACCATTTACCAACAATTTTGCAGAAAACTCATTCAGAAGAAAAAAGTTTAAAGCAGTGCTTTTGCAATACAAAGGAAATCTAACATATACTAGAAGGTTATGCAGGTCCTAGCTTTTAAGAGAAGACTTAATTGTATTTCTCATGGGGCAGCCTTTGCACAGTCCCTGACCACACCTGATATGTACCTATCAACTTCTATAACAAATGACTCAAGGTCCTACAGGCAACAGCATCATTCATTACATAGCTTTCATTTCTAGCCTGCACACTAAATTAAAGCCTGGGAGAAAGCTGCTTTAAGGGCTTTTTGGAAATCTCAGTTATGACAAATGCATTTGAAAATTATATACTAGACCACTGAAAGTTATCTGAAAATACTGCTTTAGTTCCATTTGTGAGTGTGACAGATGTGGTCTGAAATGTTTCAGTTACAATAACTATTACATTAACATTAAGTGAAAAGTACTACTATTAGAATAAAATTTATATCATATTCCATATTAAGAATCTAATTTCTGGAAACTTACCAAACTCATGCAACTAATTAATTCAATTTCCTTAAAGATATATTGCTAACCGACTTTCCTTCACGTGATCAGACATGTCATACGGTAAGATTAATTATTTGTCTAAACAAAGCAAAAGGTTAGGATCTCATTACTAGATGTATCATTTTCCTTAACCATTCTGCACCCTTTAAAATTAATTTTTTTTCAATATATTTGGTCTCTTGGCACTTAAGAATAAAAAAAGGATTGGAGGGGAAAGTTGTGTCTGTTTAGTTTTCGACAATGAATTTCAGGTAGTTTATGCTATGATTTATTGATAATATAGGAAGCCTTTGTATCTGTTTCTACTTTCATAAAAACAGATGTGAAGAAGAATTTGAAATAAAAGTGAATCTAAACAGATTAACTTCTGCTGAAAAAAAAAATTCCACTCAAGTACACTTACTCTAACAATTATTTGTCTCAAATCCTGTAATACTGCACTTGAAAAATAAAACACAACAACAAAAACTAGGTAAAACTTGAGACAAAGGCAGTAGTTTTAGAGAATTAGGACATAGAAAAATGTGAATTTGCTAAACTTAAAAGGAAAATTTTTACCTTCATATTTGGATCTCTAGCATATTTTTAGTTCTGGAAGAGGAATGGAAAATGTAGTCATATTGAAAAATTAGGACAAATGTATTTTCCATCTTCTTAAAAAGCTGTGCAAAATACCTGTTCAAGTGCTCCCTGTAGGGGAGGACCAAAATCTCTGTTTTCCAAATATTCATCCTCCTCCCCTGAACATGAATTAGAGAACTACAAGATTTTACTTTAAATTCTAGGATCTAATTTGGTACTAAGAGTTGGAAAGGAAGTTGGGAAACCTCATTAAAACCTCCATAATTCTACCAAAGTTACTAGATAGCCCAGCAAAGCAAGTTCAGCAAGAAATCACCTGTTTTCATAAGTTCCCTCATTTTATAGAGGATTAAAAAGACACAAAAATGTCTAAAGAATTATCATAAAAATCATAGCAGCACAGTAGTGCAACATTAGATACTAACCTAATTATCCAAGTTAATCTGATTTGATACATATATACATATATATATGGAAAAATAATTTTTAGTGTGCATCAAGACAGAGCTCACATGACTTTTAACAAGTGGGAAAGTGGAACTTTCCACAATTCAAAGCTTAGAAAATATTGTGAAGATACATGCGCTAAACATATCTATCAGGAACCTTTCTTAAATTTCACTAAATTAGTTAAAGCACCATAGATAGTCACTTAGTGCGACTATATCTAGTACTGTATAACAAAGCAAAAATCTGTTAGCATTTAAGGAGTTGGGGAACATGAAGTCTGCTGACAGTAAGGTATCCTTCTACTCCTCCTCACTTCAAAGATGTTCCTCACGGTTTTGAGTGGTTTACAATACATTAAAAATCATAATTACTATATTCCTATTGCAAAAGTAGAGTTTAGCCTATATATAATCTTATATTTAGTGGTCTGAAAAGTTCAAGGACCCCCAGCTATTGCCTTGGTATACAGGGAGACATCAAACTCATGAAAACATCCCAGTATTGCCATAACTGCCCTTCCCTACTCCCATGTTTTAGAGCCTCTTTTACCTGCCGAGAGTGTCAGTAGTGGCCAGAAATGACACTAAAAAGGAGGGACAGAGAGGAGTAACAGGTCTCTTGATACATGGGTGATATGAAATATGTGTCAATTTAAAAATCAGTCTAAAAAGGCAATCTTAAAACATTTCATGTGTGCACCATCAAAGATCCTTATTTAGCATTTACAAATGAATAGCAGAACAATCACCGCTAGTATTTCCTCTATGGTTTCTGCATTTTGCCCTGCAATGTATTCACTATTATGTACAATATTTTACTAACTGACTATACAACAGATTATTAATTTTCTAATTATTAAACACTATTATCAGTAAGGTTTGCAGAAATTATAAATGAGTCATCAAAGACTCATGGGTCATCTTTTTGATATGGAATTTGTAATGCTAAAAATGTATTGCACAGACTACTGGCATTTATGATAACCCAAAATTGTCTTTAACAATCTAACTTTTTTTGTAAGTCATAACTTATTTTTTAATTTATCACAATGATTTCAGAAGACATTGCAAACTCCTCATGAATGCCACTACCAAGAATCTCAGTAGACCTGGGACCAGGTTTGTGGAAAAAGACCTTGGGGTCTGTTGAACAGCCAGCTGAGTATCAACCCACAGTGCCCTGGCAACAAAGAGGGACAACAGCCTCCTAGACTGAGTTAGCAGGAGCAAAACAAATACACTGAGGAAAGGGATTATCCTGCTCTCTTCAACACTTGTCAGACTATCAGACAATAGATGGAGTACAGCATCCAGTTTTGGCCAGAGAAGTTGTCCAGATCGGTTGAGGATGCCCCATCCCTGGAAACATCTAAAGTCTGATTGGACATGGATCTGAGCAACCTGATCAGGTTGAAGATGCCCCTGCCCATTGCAAGGGGCTTGGACTAGATAACCTTTAAAGGTCCCTTCCAACCCAAACCATTCTATTATTCTATTATTCTATTATTCTATTATTCTAGACTACATAAGTTATATGGAGTGCTTCTAATGTTAATGACCAAGTAAAACTCTGGCAAATTATGAATCTATTATGACAAATACATGACTAAAACAATATTAGTATCACTCAAGAGACAAAATAACCCCAGCAAGCTGGAGCTCATACTGTATAACTCACTCTTAGAAGCCTATAGGATCTATCCAGTGGGTCAATGCTTTCTCAGCTGCATCATTATTTTCTACAACAAATCCAAATATGTTAATTGTACTTCAAATAAGGTACAATACAAAGATGGTTTTCAGCCTCCTATGCACAGACTGCTCAGATTCTATAAGTCATAAAAACCAAGGTTGCAGAAATGTCTATGTATAGACAGAGGCATATATATAAAAATGTATATTTGGGAACATATATTTTCTTTCCAAGGACACATATTGGTGCTGCCTGCTCCAGCACACCTGAGCAGTTTCTCCCAGCTGCTGTCTCTATCTACCAGCAGACACTATTAAATGATTAAATCTGTAGACAGCACATTAAACAACTTTCAATCAATAGTTTCAATTGAAGTATTTGCAGCTGTAGCAGTTAGAGTTTGATTGTGTAAAACAATAGCAATGATATTTTCCTAAATGATAAGTACTTAAGCCATCACTCCTTCTACATTTGCTGATTCATTAAACCATCCTGTGATGCAAGATGGCTTGAAGACTTGTTTTGTAATGTTTAGGCAAAACAATTTCCTCTGTAGCCTGAGAAATATTTTCAAGGGTGTATTATCAATATCTAGCAGTGATGTATCATATTGCTCTTAAGCTTACTAGGAGAAAATTGTTCTCTGGCTGTGTTAATGCTCTCAGATGACCACAGTCATCAACAAAAAGCAAGCACACATTAGGTTCCCTTTGCTACCTTGAATACTTGAGAAAGCCATGAACTGTTTTGGTCCCTGGGGTCAGTTAACAAAAGACATAATCCCAAGAACTGAGCCAAAGTTTTGCTTGCTTTAGTTTACATAGGAGAATATTTTACTTACTAGTGCAAATTCTTACAATTTGTATAAGCTTTTTTGCATTTTTTGTCAGTAAGAGGAAATGAGAGTTCTTTCATTTGCTTTCAAACTAACAGAATTATTTTTCCTTTTTGTCTACTTGATGCATAAAGCAATGTGAACCATGTAACCTTCTCTATGGCATTTATCCTTTGTGAAGTTTACAGTCATGAGATCTAGCATTGTAACTGTAGTAGAACATGATATGCTATTCAGCTGGGATTCTTGAAGTCAAGTTGTTTACAGTTCTCTTGTGCGCTTGTAGTTTCATGCCATAAGTCTGTTTATACCATTTTTGCCAAGCTGAAAGCAATTCTATAATTGCACCACAGGATTCAACATTAGACTTAGCAATGTCATGAGTTGAGTCAGTGATATTAGCAAGCAGCTGAATTTCAGCACTGGCTCAAATTTTCTGGCATTTGGCTAATATCCAGGCCAGGTTGGTATAAAAGATATAGCATAGAAAGGTTGTGTCTTCTTTTCAAATTTAGTTTATTAAAGCCATTATTTGCTCAGAACGTTATGAGAAAATAAGCCTTTCTGACTAAAGTAGTTGTCTTTGTAATAAAGTTGTAAAACCCTGATTTAGATACCTGAGAATCACAAATGCATTTTCTTATCTTTACTGAGATAGAAAAGGTAAAAATTATGAAAATGGAAAAAATAAGATGCTTTCCCAAGTTCCCTAAGTATAATTCCTACTCTGTAGAATAAAAGGTTGTAAGAAACTTAGCCTGGATTTAACCCTTGGTTAAAATTTAAACAATCATCATAGATTGTGATGAGAAATTGCCTTATAACTGTTCATTGTATAAAAACTTGTCCCTTATTTCATAATACCTTTGCATTTCTACATGTTAGTGATTCCTACTGAGTATACTAGCAGTTTCCTCGTTACCTTTTTCTTGATATTTCATTCAATCTAAAAACTTTGGGATTTCTCCTGATGAATGAAAAAGAAGCACTACCACAGCTCTTCTCACTGTTTCTCATGCTGGTATTTGGAGCAAGAAGTTCAAATCTCTGAAAGAACTTTTAAACATCTTTAGCAGATTTAGGCACATATTACACATCTAGAAGTTTAAGAGGTAAAAAGAAAGTCTTGATGGAATTTTGAAGTCTTTAAAAGTAAAAAAAACTGATAAGAGATTTAGTATATATTGCATCAAAGTGGAGAGAGAATTAGACATTTTCCTGAACCTCCAACATATGTCAATCAATTAAAGTCCCAGTATGGTACAAAATGTTCATATATATAACAGCAACCTTTCAACTATTCTTGGGTTGATTGCCTCACATTACATTGGCTGCTATACTGACCATAGCTCTCCTGTGGGAAATCACAAAGTGCACTGTAGTCAAAGTACAGCTTGAAGTACAGAGCAGTCTGTCTCTGGAAACAGAGTGGACAAGAGGGAAATAGAAAGTGTTACCTAATTCTCTAATCTTGTTTAAATTGCCCCCCATCCCTTTTCCTCACTTCTGCCTTTCTTCCAAATGCTATACCCTTTAAGAAAGCTTTTTCCTACACAGAAGCACACTTAAGAGCACATTACTAGCTCCGATAATTTTAAAATTAAAATAGCATAAGGTAGCATAAGGCAAAAAGGAAGAGGGGATGTAAAATACATGTCATCTTGAGACACCTGGAAGAAGAATTTCTGTACTTATGATGGGCTATGTGAGATGACTCCCACTCAAAAGTAGTTGCTTTGTAGAGCATGAGAACTCCAGGCAAAGTATTGAAAATAACCAGAGAAATCCCACAAGAAATGTACATCTTTATTGTGATCAGTCTTAGAAACAACAACAGTCAACAACAAAGACATACAAAAGCCTAGATGTGTATTCATTGTGATTAGGATTAAATTTGAATAGGCTGTATATTTACATACGAATGTAGTTGAAAGTGTAGAACTAAATTTGAAGAATACAAGAATCCTGTTGTTTTAACACATGCAGAAACTCTGTGTAGTTTGCATACCAAAATTAATTCAAGACACTTATCTAATATTACCACAATCTATAATAACTTCGGTTAGCTAGAAGTTGCATGTCTGGTTTAAGTTGATCACGCAGACTCCCTCTGTGAAACAGAACAGAAAAAAAAATCAGTATGTACAGAAAGCAACCTATTTCACCTTAAACACATTTTATCTGAGAAAAATCACTATCCCAAGTTTTTTTTTTAGCTCTTAGCTACAGAGGAAAACTAGACAAATTGTACAGATTAGACATCAAACTCTTAGATGGCTGAAGATAAATGAGATGAAACTGCTCCTGTGTGTTTTATCTAGACAAGTCTCCTCCTAGTCAAGCAAAAAGTAAAAATCCTACCTCTCACACATTTATATAAAGTGAGAGAGTGAATACATTAAAGTCAGCTAGAATCTTTTAATGCAGTCTGTGAGAGTGTGTAGATGAATTAGTCAGTGAGAGATAGGGGAATATTCACCTCTGCAGCAGAAATAAGAGCATTTTTCAAGGTTATGTCACTTCTCTACTGTAAATACTTGGATTGTTTTTATTAAAATAAGGGCAGGACAAGCAGATGACACTGTTTTGAATGGATGACAATACAGCACCTTTATATTTCAAAAGTTAGAAGCATACCAAAGTAGTTGGTGTCATGGGAAGGGGGAAATGAAGGCAATTCAATCAAAATAGAATTCAGACCCTCCAGAGGAACCAAAATAAGTCTATTTATAAGGCCAAAGACTCCATAAGAATAATATTTTTTTCTGGGATATCAGTTTAGAGGGGTTCGAATACTCCTAACCTCAAACCATATATGCTATATTGTGTCTGCCTTTAGAGCTATTGAGGGGAAACTCAGTGGCCCACATACAGATCCACATCTTGAAGGAGCAGCTGAACACCAAGCATCATTGTTTGTCACCCTCGTTTCACTACATCTGTCAAAAAGATGTAACTACACTCTATTTGAACAAGTATTCTAATTTCTATTTATTACAACAATTTAGAAAGAGATGGTTATAAAACACAATTTACAATTATTTTCATGAGGAATGAAGGAGATGATTGTTATCTGGAAAAGAGTCTGCGCATTGCACACAGCCAAAGAGTGATGTGAAGTCATAATGTAAACAGACCTTATAAGGGGGCCACAGAGATTCTTCAGATTGGAAAAAAAGTATTGAATCCAATTGGAATGACTGAACACTACTGCCTGTCAAAAACCAGCTCCACTACATGAGAATGTGGTGGAGAAAGGGGTAATTTTTGCTTTAGTTTTTGCTATTGTCATAATATCCTGAAAGCACCTACATAATAATACCCTGCATGAATGTAGACAGTGAGTTACAGAAATCAGACAGGAATAGTAAAACAGCAACATAGATAAGGAACATTCCTTTAAACATAAAAACAAACCTTATAGTTACAAAAAAAAGGCAGGAATTCTTTTGTCCCAGACTTAGCAGCATGGATCTTCTGACAAGACAAAGCATTGACCTCTTACAAAAAAAAAAGGGCCCTTGGTGAAGCCATTCTGCTGCCTTTAATCACCATCCTGTCCTCCCATGTGCTGTAGCATAGCTTCTAGGAGGATCATAGAGAATAAAAAATAAAAGGTGATAAAGCACAAACAGAGAAAAGGAAATTCTCAGGAATTTCCAGGGTAAGGCTTAAAAGGTTCAGTCAGCTTAGGTGTTTTGGTGATAACTCATTTGCCCAGTCTCCTGAAGATATTTACAGTATTTGTAACAGATTGGAGGTGATCCAGGAGATGACATCTTTCTCTGCATATTATCACACTATTCCTTGGAACTTCATACACATAAGTATGGTATAAATAGACTTTAAAAATTATTAATAAATAGCTTTCATAAGCTATATGGTATTTTGACCACTGGACAGGAAGAATGGATAGGTCAATTTTTGCCTATCCTGTATACCATCAGTTTAAGGATGTTTGATTTTTAACAGTTGCCCCAGAAACTGCATGGGCAATTGCTCCTCTGTATCACTGCATGGGCAATTGCTCCTGATGTTTGAAATCAACATCAGTTTAGCTGGGTTGTTGGGTTTTTTTTAAATGCAGGAGGCAGGTTTTACCAAGTTATTAAGTGTTGTGCCCTCCACTAATCTACTGATTCAGCTCTGTGGAACTGGGTCAGATGTTGCTCCAAGGTGTGACTAACCCCTTTGCCCATTTATAGACGATGTCAAGTAATAATGCAGAGTCAATAAATGAAATAAAGGCATTTATATTGGAAACTGAGAAAAGGCTATATTATGACTGAGAAATTACACTTTCTTCTGACAAATCATATTATCTCAAATTAGGTGTTGAAAGGACCAAACGTTCCCAAGAATGGAACTTTTCTTTAATTTATGAATTTGAAGCATAAGCAACCATTCGATCCACAAGAAAACCTGAAAGTGAATCATTGGGATTAGCCACAGAAAACTGAAACCAATCACTTGCAAAATTTTATGTCAGATTTTGTCCTTGGTGTGTCTCCAACTGAATATTTCAATATATGTATATAAACACATCTGAAAATGTATGTATTCAGATGTCAGAACCAGAGAGGGAGAACAGGCAGAATAACAGGACAATAAGTCAAATCTGAGCTGGGAAAGTTGCCTATCCATCTTCAAGTGGACTGTTGAGTCAGTATTTTAGATCTCCTAGTAAGGCAAGATCTTTCTTCCATGAAGTAATTCAGGGGAAGATTTAGGGAAATCTATAGACTTACTTTTGTAGGCAATAGCGGTAGAAAGGAAATTCACATAGGAAGTTTAACAGCAAAGCTCAGAAATCGTTGGCATTTGTAAAACTTACCCAAAACCATGTGCTAAACCCCACATATAGTCCATTAATAATGAAATTACATTCAGTTGCAAAAGGTTTCTACGGAAATCAAATGAGTGAGACTCATGATGAAAATACATACTCCTGCTGCAAGGAATACTAGATTATCACATGGAATTCTATTTTCATACAATTTGTCTGCAGACAAGATTATTTATACATGATTAAATCCTTACCAGAGTTTTTTGATATTGTGGTACAAGGAACCAGTACAGTAATTATAGTTAATGCATGTGAATAAGTGTGCAGTTTAAGCAGGCAAGAAAGATATGTAATGTCTTCTCATCTTTAAAATATTGTGCTATTTTCATTTTGCAATTGAAAAGTGATGAAGAATGTTAACTAACTCCAGCTTAGCATACTATGCTAAAGGCAAGGCAACTAAACTGGAACACACTAGAACTGGCGTAGCCACATGCCAACATGAAGGGAAGTCATCAAGCTTTCTCATGATATATGCTATTCCATACTTCAGCTATTGCATGAGGATAGCTTAGGCACATGCAGTTATGGGAAGGAACAGCAATTAAGTCTTAACATTGTGGTAGCTTTGAAGATTTCAATTCTTTGCAAAGAATGACAAAAATAATTAAAAATCTTCTACAAACTAAAGGAGTTTTGAACAAGGACACCTGGTGATTAATTCTTCTCATAAACACCAATACCTACAGTCGTAACTGGCCAGTTAAAAAGGTTTGAAAGTCCAATTAAAAAACAGTATCATGTTTGTTTTTCACGTCTGTCTGCAAATGGAGAGAACAGAGTTTTATCCTCCCTGCCACGTCACTCTTTTCCCTATAGCTTTTTCTTCTCTTCATTTCTTCCTTAAAAAAAAAACAAAAAACCCACCAAGAATAAAAGTGTTCTACACTTTTCTGAAGGAATATGTGTTTTCAGGTAGTGAGTAGCTCCCAGTGTCAGAGGGTGAGATCTGAGGAACCATATTTAGCTGAACATAATTTATGCCACCAGAAGAGGAGCTGTAAGGAGAACCTCTGGCACCTTTCCTTCGCTTGTGGTCTGGGAAGAAATGGGAGTAAGATAATGCATTCCATCTGAGGTATAGCCACTCTTTTTTATGTTTTGAAATTGAAGTATTAGAATCAAGGTTTCTTCTCCATTCTCAGCTGTTTCGTGAAATGTTAGTTTGCAGTAGGACATATTAGATGGAGAGCCCTTTTTCTTCTCTTGTGAGCACCGTAGAGTTACTCTTATTTATCTAAGGATAGCTTTAAAATATTGCTACAGCTAAAACAAAGAATCTTCATATAAATGTATGCCAGAATGTCAACAGTTTTCTCTGAAGCATCTCTTACTAAATTCACATTAAATATTATTATATACTAAGCAGAACAAGAATTCCAATTCCTAAAATTAGTTTTAGAGGTTCAAAAAGCTTCGTCTGCCTTTGAGTACCACTTAAGAATGCAGAATTTGCTTTTTTTTCTTTTTCTCCAGAAAAAAAATAATAAAAACTAAATACCTCTGACAGTAAAAACATGTCATCAGATAATTTTGAGTATAAAAAAGCTCTATTATGATGTTCTTTTATCAAAATCTATGTTCTGATGTTAATAAGCTCTATCTGGACTGAATCATTTGAGCAAATAATCTCGTTTGCAATGGGAACATCAGTCTTCAGCGGAGTCAAGAAAAATTTGAGATGCTAGCAGTGTATAGTAACTGTAAATTATGCAGTGATCAGTTTGAGCAATCCATGGTGCTCAGTTTGAGTTCTCTTTAAAATATTCTTGTATCATCCCACTAGGANAGTAAGATAATGCATTCCATCTGAGGTATAGCCACTCTTTTTTATGTTTTGAAATTGAAGTATTAGAATCAAGGTTTCTTCTCCATTCTCAGCTGTTTCGTGAAATGTTAGTTTGCAGTAGGACATATTAGATGGAGAGCCCTTTTTCTTCTCTTGTGAGCACCGTAGAGTTACTCTTATTTATCTAAGGATAGCTTTAAAATATTGCTACAGCTAAAACAAAGAATCTTCATATAAATGTATGCCAGAATGTCAACAGTTTTCTCTGAAGCATCTCTTACTAAATTCACATTAAATATTATTATATACTAAGCAGAACAAGAATTCCAATTCCTAAAATTAGTTTTAGAGGTTCAAAAAGCTTCGTCTGCCTTTGAGTACCACTTAAGAATGCAGAATTTGCTTTTTTTTCTTTTTCTCCAGAAAAAAAATAATAAAAACTAAATACCTCTGACAGTAAAAACATGTCATCAGATAATTTTGAGTATAAAAAAGCTCTATTATGATGTTCTTTTATCAAAATCTATGTTCTGATGTTAATAAGCTCTATCTGGACTGAATCATTTGAGCAAATAATCTCGTTTGCAATGGGAACATCAGTCTTCAGCGGAGTCAAGAAAAATTTGAGATGCTAGCAGTGTATAGTAACTGTAAATTATGCAGTGATCAGTTTGAGCAATCCATGGTGCTCAGTTTGAGTTCTCTTTAAAATATTCTTGTATCATCCCACTAGGAACATGACCCATTCACAAACATATTTCCCCAACAGATGTATGCCCTGTTGCAGGATGCTTGTTTTTGAGACTCACCCCCCACTATATTTTTTTAACTGAAATCAAGGCACCTCATAGGCTGTACAACAGACACACTCTTCATATATGCAGAAACAAAAGAGAATGCATCAATTTCTGCTAAAATATTTTAAATAGCACAGACATTTCCTCATTTGATCACTTTCTTGTTTTGTTTTGGTTTGGTTTTATTTGGCTTGTTGTGGTTTTTTTTAACTTCCAAGATAGGTTATTTTTCTTTGGTAGTAGAGGAAAGGCTTCATTCTTCTTGGATGATATTTGAAAATAATACAAGCAGTACAACAGATGCTGCTCCTATTTGGATGTTGAAAACAAGAAGTATTTTAATAGAACAATTGAGTTATCCTTGTCAAACTGACTTTCTGGTTTTTCTAAAATAAGGATCTGGGGATCAAAATTTTGAGCCTTGCATGAAGTTGCCTTGGGAAGATGTTGATTTTGCAGACAGTAATACAGAAGGACTCTAGACAAAATGTGCTGTTCACCTTTCAGGGACACTGGTGCTGTGCCTCCTTCCCTTTTCCTGAGATGTTACCTGAAGTTAGAACTCTGCTTGCCTCTGCTCTAGAGCCACTTTAAGAAAAATGAAAGCATAGAAATTACAAAAAGTCCAACAACTTCACACTGAAAATCATACATAATACATGACGTATCAATTGTTAGAACTGACAGAATGTATAGAGAGCTGTAACTACATGTGACATGTTCAAAGCTGCGTACTACACATATTTTCAATGAGCATACACACAGGGTGAATTCCATGGAGTCTCCTACAGTAAGACAGAGAGTAAAAATAAACTTCCATTTTGTCTAGAAGCATCTAGATGCAAAGACTAAACTTAGTTGACTGTCAAGTTGATCAGAGCAAACATGATAAGCCATCAGAATAAAACAACACACCCACTCACAAACACACCACTCAAGTGAGATATTGGTTTTTTATCAAAAGAAAATGTTATTTGGGTGATGGGTATTCTGACCATGAGATATTAAATCTTAGCATCCAATCTACATTCAAGCTGTTGTACAAGAATAGATACACACTGTATATATTAATCTGATGTGAACACTGCTTTACATAGAAATAATATTGCATAAGTATGTACTTTAAATCGTCACAAGCTGGTGATGATTTTATTATTCCAGAATAAACATGGGTAGCTTTTACTAAAGGCTTTAAAAATTGGAGATTTTTTTCTAAATATAAGACAACTGTTTGAATCCTACTTCAGCTTTCCTGTCTGCAAGTTTCCCCCAAGTATACCTGTGTTTGGAAAGATGAATCCACAAGCTCAGAACACCTTTTTAAAAGCATAAAAGTCAATATTTTATATAAAAAAACCAGGAAAGGGATGCTTTCAGATACACATGAAAACTTTTATTTCTTGATTGAAAGAATTACATATGTCAGCAGGAAACCACTATGTGCTGGAAAATTATCATCAATTTCTACTCTGCATACATGATGATACTTGAACTACTGTAGTAAGTTACTTTTACTGAAACATATTAATAGACCAAAATTAAAAAAGATATATTCTCCCTCTGCAATGCTGTGTTTGACTCAGTTCTATCTTTTTTCCTAATTGAGTATGTTATTAAATATAAAACCTATCCTTATGACTTCAAAATACATCACTCTTTATGAAGGAAACTTATTTTTATAATTGTCCAAACATACATCTAGATTTTTATACAGAGATGTCGAAGTATTTCAGTAAATTCCACAATGAGAACTCTCTTCCCACAAATGAGAAGGGAAAAGCACAAATCTGGCTCTTGGCATCTGCTGTATACCAAGCTAAAGAGAGTTTGGCTGACTGGGAAACGTGGCTACCTGTTTTGAGGGAATGTCATCATTAACAGGAGAATGGGAGAACATGAACTGGAGAAAATCATAAGAAACGGTACATAGAAATTGAGAATAAAGGACTCCAGGGGAAGTAAGTGCCCTATGAGAAAGGTCTCAGATGGAATAAATGTCATATCACACAATAAATGGACTTCTGGGATGCAAAGTTTTTACTGTAATGATCAGCAGTATGAATGTTTTTACGATGTGTCCCAAATGAGGGAAAATATTTAGATGCTCCATGCCAGCACAAAGGATGAAGCTTGCAAAAGAAGAGGAATATGTTCCAAACTTTCTTCAGAGAGGAAGTTAACTGCTCCTCTCTCCTTCACCACCATTTCCTTATTTTGCCTTGTGAGAATGCAATGCACTGAAACCTGCCTACTTAAGTTATATGGACTTTCTTTCCCTATAAACTCCTTTGATCAGTGGATCAGTTAACCAGCTGATACTAATTTATATCTATTGGTAAGCTGTCAGATGTGCTCTGAAGAATATATTTGGAATTCAAGTCTTTCTTAAAAAATAAATATAAAGGCCAATATGTAAAAGTGAATAAAAATAGTAGTTCTTAACTCTTCTTAATTTCACAGAAGAGCTAAAATTCTTCACAAAAAGAAAAAAAAAAAGAGTTGATAGAATTACATGTAGTTTACAGAGGACAGAGAAGGAAGTGTCTTACCCAGAATGATGGAGCAAATCACTTATGAGCAGGGAACTGAGTTTTGACCCTAAAATCCAAGCACGTAATTGATAAGAATGCTCACACTACACATATAATAAAAGATTTCCTTTTCAACTCATGGATTTGCTTAAGAAAAATTTTAGGACAACATTTTAATTCTGTAGCTTAGAAATCACTTCCAAACAAAAAATATGTCTTACGTTACAGACATATAGGAGCATTCAATATTTATAGAAACTTACAATATTTATAGAAACTTACAATATTTATAAGACTTACAGTAGTGCAATAGTGTAAAAGTCGTTTGTACTGTTTATGGCCAAAGAGAGACAATCTTATTAAAAGATAATAAAAGAGCACATTAATAGCATGACTTGGCATGTAAACCCCACCACACTAAAAAAGCAAACTACAGAAAACTAAACAAAGTAGAGGAGTAATCGTATGTTGGAACATGTAGCTGTGCATTTGTCAGCCCTTATTTTTGTTTTCAGGTGAAACTATGGGTTGACATGTTCAAACAATATGGAAAAGAAGTCAGATGTGAAAAAAGGGTGGTTCTAGGTGTCTTGAGTCTTATCAAAAAGATAGGGAAACATTCAGGGTGGAAGTCTGACCTTATTAAAGAGGTGAGTGCTGTATATGAAGTCCACAGAGGGCTTTCTGAATGTAGCACATCTGCCAGTCTTTTCAAGTTTCCCTTGAAGCCTTTTCTAACAGCTGTTTTCCCTTGGCACCACCTTCTGTCCTCCGTTCTCACATTCCTCCATCTCTTTTTTGTTTTGCCGTCTGGTCTCAGTTTTTCAGCAAAGCCCACTACCCTTGGAAAAGGTAGCCCAGAAACTGATAATTTCTGAAAATTCTTCTAATTTGAGAACATATGCTGACATAAATTAGACTCTTAAAAAAATAGTTACAAAAAGCTATTCAATGTATAATAAATTCATACAGGAATCATGACATGCTACTGAAAGGTAAAGTGTTTAAGAGTTTGGAAGCATTGAGTACATTGTATTATTCACTTGTTTCCACATAAATGAAACACCATGTCCCTTACAAGACAGGCATTCACATAAGCCTGGGAAGAGAGGTGGGATGCAAAAATAATGACACCAATGCACTCCCACAGAACATAGTGGATGGAATTTTCCCTTTATAAATAATTACCTTGTCTGTTTTCCTTAATATGTACCTGTCTTCTATGAAAACCCTGAATTCACTTCATAGTCCATCCAGTAGTAAATATTTTTACCATTTTCCTCATTATATACACTACATGTGACAGATATATAGTCGTTTTCATGATTTGAGGAAACCAGTAAACCTTTCCCATCCTTCTTTTCTTCCCTTGTAAGACTTTTTTTTTTTGCCTTTGGTCATGCTCAGATCCTCCTACAGTCAGGGATAATTTATACATATTTATTCCAAGCATTCATAAGTACTCCAAATTATTCTTATACAGAATAGGTAAGCAGAAATTATTTTAAGTGATAGTTAAACCTGCAACATTACTAGTAACATGTGAACACACTGAAGGGACAAATACATAAAAAATACAATCATCTTCAAGCTGTATAAAAATTAATCTAAACTATGTACAAAGTCATCTATTACCCTACTATTTACTGAATTTATTTTCAAATTTCAGTGTCAAAAATAAAATTATGGAGCTTTTATTTAAGTATTTTAAGCAGACAGAGTTTGTATTGCTAACAAAACAAGGGTTTTACAGAAATATCATGTGGTTAGTTGATTAATAAAGGAAAAATATGTTATAACAGCTATTCTGGAATGGTTTTGCACAAAGAGGTATCATCTTAGTCTGTGTAGTGTGGACTCTCCTTTTTTTGCTGGCCCAGGTAGCCAAGCATTCTGGGTAGTTTTTCAGGACAGGTTTTTGTAATTGTTCTCTGTCCCCTTTATTTTCTTCTTAGAAAGAATGGGTTAAGTAAAGGAAAGCACATGCCTGGAATGTCATAATATGTATTTGATAACCACTAATTCATAAAGAGAAATCAACAGGAATAAAGGTACTCAGAGAACATATGACACCCTCAGAATTAAATAAGCAATATTCAGTACCCTGTTACTCATCACCTCATATTATAACAGTAATTATATTCATCTGCAAGTAAGAATTGTGGACTACATCCCTTTCCCATCAGCCAAATGGTTGCATTTAGGTCTTAATAATGCTAAGAACAAGAGATGTTAAACTTTGATGTTTAAACTTTTAGGGGAGCACTTTAGCCACGAAATGATTTATAAATATATCTTTTCTCCCCAGTGGCGGAATAAAAGTAAAGACTCTTCTGGCTGGTGCAGTTTCAGAAAAAGAGACATTGCTTTTCTAAGCTGAGGAGCCAACTGTCATGCCTTGATACAGGTGCCAAACTGGGAATGTGTGTGGGAGATGACTTCAGGCGGTACTAAACTTAACTTCACTTGTATGTCAAAACAAGATGCAAGTGTTGCTTGATACATTTTTTAATGTAGTCTCGTGGAGGAAAGGGAAATGGAATATTGAGGGTTTTGAATGATTGCATCTGAATTCAGTTTGATTTAATCAAATATGAGGAATCTTGCAAATATATACTAATTAACTGTCAGAAAATACCATGAAGTAGGCATGTGTTACCATATCTGGCAGCTTTTTTAGAAATGAAAACACATGCAGAAAAATTGAACTTTGGCATAGAAATTGCTTGACGACTAGAAAACCTTTTTAACATTGAATCAGAACGTATTTGGTATATAAATTATCAAGAGGCAATAAAAAGAGGACACCCCCCCCCCCCCCCCCGATTATCTTTATGAGCAATTTCACACTTTAATAGTTTAGCTTTCAGTACAATCACTACTGGCTTCCTTTCCCTTTACTGCAACAGTAACTGTTTTATCTTCAAGGTATAATAGAGGAAAAAGTCTTACAAAGAACAGAAAGCTTTTCACAGATACGAGCATGATTTGATGTATTGATATATGTTGTATAACAAAATTACACTACCTTAATGGACTTTGCATTTAGATATTTAATAACCATTCCATCAAGGAAATGGATTCACTGGGAGATTTTTCCAATACAGTGCTGGCAGAGATGTGAGCACAAGCATGAAGGTGTTCCAAAGAGACCCATTACAAGACTAAAATACAATCAAGAGGTTGTTGGTTTGGTTTGATTTTTACCTTATATAAAGTAGTAGTATTTATAGTATTAATTTAGAATACATTCAAACACAATCTTTCTAAAAAAAAAACCTGTGTTGATTAGAATGTATTTCTGAAGACATTCAGTGACTCTTCCTTCCATACAAGATGCATATCCATGATTTCCTCTATTGTCAGTGCTGATAGATAAAATAATAAAAGACAGGTAGTAATTTCAAGTCTGTTTCTTTGTTCAAAAACAAGGCACTATAACAAAGGTCATTTAGTCTTTCTGGAATATAAAGAATACAGAGTTCTATCTAGAATTTTACCTCACTCAATTAATCAAGAAGAGTGTAAGTCTTTTTTTTAACTTGTGTAAGAAGAGTGAAGACTTTTGATATTTTGCATATTAACTCTAACTTATCAGCATCACTGAGTAAAGGGTGTTGTCAGTCACAGAAACAGGGATTTTTATGTAACATATTGAAATTTTGGATATGTTGATAAAGCTAACATGCTTGCTAACATGATGCAATATACAGCATTTTGCTATTGATCAAAGCATTCATTAGCTTTCTGGTTTTATTACCAACAAGACATGGTTATGCTTAATGGATGTTTCTATATTTTCCCTACAGCTACATATTCACATATTTAAAAGGAACTAAC
>WAAB01014414.1:0-10897 GCA_013389865.1 Piaya cayana | reverse complement strand
AGGGAATGGCCTCAAGCTCCTCCAGGGGAGATTTAGGCTTGATATCAGGACAAATTTTTTCACAGAAAGGGTGATTGGGCACTGGCAGAGGCTGCCCAGGGAGGGGGTTAAGTCACCTTCCCTGGAGGGGATTAAGGTGCATGTGGATGAGGTGCTGAGGGACATGGGTTAGTGACTGATGGGAATGGTTGGACTCGATGATCTGGTGGGTCTCTTCCAACCTGGTGATTCTATGATTTATGATCTGCAGCAAGCACCTGCCTTGGCCGCCCCTTGTTGAACCACCTCCTGCTGGAGATGCCTTTATCAGCACAGGAGGAACGCAGCCCGCACCTTATCAGGCTCACACAAGGGCTGCCCTGACTGTAACCAGTATTTATATCCTCAGGAACTATTTCCAGCCAAAGGAAAACACGACACAGCGTATGGGAGTGTATCTCTTGGCAGGAGGCACGGGAAGCCGAGGCAGTCACGCAGACGTAGCTGTGGCAGGAGCAGCGCTGGCAGCAAGCGGTGCCTCGCCTGGAGCTGCCGCAGGGCTGTAAGCACCAACGAGGCACCTTGGGTTGGGTCTTGAGCCTGAGCTACCGCATCTCCACCCTCTGACCCTCGGACACCAACACCTGGACGCTGCCTGCTTCACGTGCGGGGAGGTACAGCTCCCTGCATAGAGTCCCAAGCACGTTCTTTGGTGCCACCACTGATTAAGGTAGGAGAAAAGAGAAATCTAACTCATTTTTGGATATCTGGCTCTTGTCACCACCACACAACATAGTGAGAAGAACACAAAAAAGACTGATTTTCCTTTTATATTTAAGGGAAAGATGCTGAACGACAAGTTCCTTGGAATTAATCCTGGAAATTCCTCAGAGAGCCAGAAATAGAGTTATTTTCCTTCCTTCTACAAGCGCTTATTCTATTTCTAGCAAGTGCCTCTCTTCCATGCCTGCCTATTAGCAAATCTGTTTTCCCTTATATCAGCTGAAGGCATCTCATTGAGCTGCAGCCTGATGCTTGGATGCAGCCAGCGGAGCAACGAGCACAATCAGCAAAATAACGAAGCTCAAATGCTTTTCACAGGACGCATCGTTTCCAGTTTCAGGAAACATATAGGGGAGCATTAAAAGAATCAAGCTGAAGATTTCAACAGAAATACAAATCTCCTCTGTGCCTTCCCCACGCTTCTCTCACATGAATATGAAGGTTTTGGGTTTTGTCCGCTCATCGCAGTTGTGCGTTGGCTCTGCTGGAGTAGCTGGAGGCACTTTTCCTCCCAGGATTTTTAGTTAAAACTGTAATATGACAGAAAACTCAAAATTTAAAAGTTTTATCGAGCTAATGACGGCTGAAATAAGCGTTCCCATAAGTAGGAAAACAGGCGGCCAGGCGGGAATTTTCAGAAGGTCTGAGAAGTAGCCTCGGTCCCTGTCTCTCCTGGAGAGAATTTGTCATATTTTGAAAGTACCTTTTGTAGAGCCAACAGAAAACATGATTCTCCTCAGATTTCTGAAATGCATCCAGGTGAGCGCAGCATTTCAGCTGCTCGATTACCAGGAATAACGTTGGGATCCAAAGCTGGGAACGGTTTAACTCATGGATTTACTGTCTCCTGGTGAGAAGTGCCCTGTTCTCTGCCACCCCAGCTGCCCTCAGCCACGCTCTGCAGAGCTGCAGGGGTTCACAGCCCTTCGTGCTCAGAGAACGCACTATATGAGACGTGATTCCTTAGGAGCTTTGAGAAATCCCAGTTGTACCCTGACACACTTTAAAGCCCTGTTTGTCCCTCTAGGCTTTTCTAAATTCAAATCTTTACGCTCTAGAGAGCGCAGGTTGTAGACACAACTTTAGAGAACATCACGCTTTACGTTCTGACCCAAAGCATTTCAAGTTCATCAAACTGACTGTGTTTAAATTAGATCCTTAAAAGGCCAGAAGTACAAACAAAATAGTTAATCTCCTTTCCCAGAATTTCAGGCAGAGATTAAAACTGCAGACTGCCAGTTCGAGAGGTCAACAATGGCTCTTAGAACCTCCACATAAGCACCTGCACCCGCAGCCTGATTTGGAAGGGCTTTGAGTGATGGTAGCTTCAACATCCATGAGAAACCTCCCTTAGGAGCAGAGCGAAATGCACCTCCAAAATGACACCCGCAAGCCCCAAATCCATCCTAGAGCCCCTTCACAGTGCTGGGAGCAGATCTGCAGGGGCAGGAGCAGCAGCAGCTCTGGCTCTCAGTGGGGCGGGCGCCCAGCAGGGATCAGCTCCAAGATGTTTATTTTCCTAAGCCCAGGAGAGCCAGTCCCGCTCTTCTCCCTTATAAACACGCGCTGCAGACTTAAACAGAGCTGAAGGTCACTAACGGCTTGGCTCAGCCAAGAGCAGTTCTGTGTGTGATGTACTTCAGATCCACTCTCCTCCTCAAACCAGAGCACGGTCAGTGTCAGCTACGCGTTTGCTGCCAAAACGCTGAATTAGACACGAGCGCCGCTATTTGTGCCCCAAGAGATCAAAGCATCCCTCAGCCACAGGGTCACCTGGAAGAGGCACCTCCTGTGAGCACGCCTGGTGCCTCGTGTCCGCCCCGCAGCAGTGGGATGAGCACGGCTCTGGCTCCTCACCAGAGTCTGACTTCTCTCTCCCTCACTTGGCACTGGGGGAATGGAGCCCAGCTGTGCTCTGCAGAGAACCCGCCAGCGCTGCTCCCGCTGCCTCTGCAATATATGGATAAAAGATGCATCCCTGGCATCGGTCCCTCTGCTGCCGACCACGGGACAGGAGAGGGGACATTGCTGCAGAGCCAGGATCATGTTTATCATAGAATCACCAGGTTGGAATAGACCCACCGGATCATCCAGTCCATCCATTCCCACCAATCACTAACCCGTGTCCCTCAGCACATTGTCCACCTGCACCTTAAACCCCTCCAGGGAAGGTGAAATCAACCTCCTNTTCTCCAGCCCCTTCCCCAGCTTCCTTGCTCTTCTCTGGACTCGCTCCAGAGCCTCAACATCCTTCTGGTGAGGGGCCCAGAACTATTATCATTACTAGGAGAGCATCACACCATCTGCCTTGACAGCTAAACCCAAAGGAAGCTCAGCTCAGAGCAAACCTACCACTGTTCCTGCAATGCCAAGAGTGGTTTGAGACCCATCCCCACCGTTCCTGCTGTCCCCCATGCCCAGGCACCCTGGTGATGGACCAGCATATCCTGACACCAAGACATACTCTGGTGTATCCCAGCGCTCTCAAGACTGAAATTCAACCTCTGCACAGGAGATGACTGCAATACAGCGACCCCTTCCCCTCCTTCCTCCCAGCTTTCCAACAGCGAAGAGGATGCTTTGTCTCTGATAAACTGGTTCCAAATGAATGGAAATCTTGTTATGACCCCACAGAGAATCTATATGGGACAAACAGCACCGTTCTCATCTGAATGTAAATAACAGATTTACACTGCGGCTGCATTCGCAGGATCGATTCTCCAGCTCACTGGCTGGAAGGAAGTCCTGTGGCGAACCCTTAGGTCAAAGCCTGCCCCCAAAGCCAGGGGAAGAGGAGAATTTTTTTAAGCTACATGCATTTTAGCACATATTTCACTATAAGCACCATTCGGATGTCCCACCGAGCTGACAGTTTTACAGACTAAGTAAACTTCAAGCGAACTGTAAAAAGCACAATCCCACTATTTAGCTCAGCTCAGAAGATTAACAGATAAGAAAAAAGGTCGGGTATAGCACACTGAAGCCTTTTACAGGATGGATTTTTAAATATTCTGCCAAGTTCCTATTTTAGGATATACCACGGTCTGAAGAAAACTCTACCCAACGTGTCCTTCTTAGCACAATCCTTTCGCACTCATCAGCTGAGCACCAAATTTGTTTCTGAGAACTCTCTAAAAGACCAAGTTCTTAAAATCAGATGGTCTTCTAGTTAAAAGGCTGCAGCCAACGTTCACATGAAACATGACTCAACCCGGAGCCTGGCTGAGCCCCAGCCTGCCCACGGCCCCGGGACAGTCAGTACCCGAAAAAGGCTGTTAGCGCACAGCAGGTGGGATCCTGGGACAAGGGCTCAAAATCAGCCCCATGGCCTCGTGCCGGGTCTTGGGCACACTGAAAACCACCCATGGGTTATGTCCTAGCGGACAGAGGTGCAGCCCAAGCAAGCTTGCTAGGGTTTGCTTGGCTTCGTGGTGTTGGAGGTGTCAGGCTCATTTTAAAGCACACATTTCTGAATCCTGGGGTCAGTCATGGGCCCCGCACCACAAGGATGTTGAGGCTCTGGAGAGAGTCCACAGAAGAGCAACGAAGCTGGGGAAGGGGCTGGAGAAGATGACGAGCGGCTGAGAGAGCTGGGGGTGTTTATCCTGGAGAAGAAGAGGCTGAGGGGAGAGCTCATTGCTCTCTGCAACTGCCTGAGCGGAGGTTGTGGAGAGGAGGGAGCTGGGCTCTTCTCCCAAGGGACAGGGGACAGGACGAGAGGGAATGGCCTCAAGCTCCACCAGGGGAGGGTCAGGCTGAACGTTAGGGAAAGATTTTTCCCAGAAAATGACTCTTGACGAGAGTCACCTGAAATGTTTTGCATGGACAGGGAAGCTTCTAAAACATTTGTAAACGGTGGTTGGGAACTTACCTTCCAGGCAGAAGACATCTACCCTTTTCCAAAGGAGTCTTCTCACAAGGAGAAGTTGTGTGATGTAAAATGAGGTACTGCTAAAAACACAAGTTTAGGGTGAGCCAAGAAATTATTCCAGCTTCATCCTGGCCCACGCACATGTTCTGCGCTCTGTACTGCACAGCACAAAGAGAGCCCACACCTAACCCAGGGACAACCTCTCACACTTAGAGAGTTAAGCTACACAGACCCTACTTAAAGAGGAAAAACTCTGCACCTCGGCACGGTGAGGCTGACGGCCACCAGTGTGAGGCTGACGGCTCCCACAAACACCTTCACCCCCCGGGAAAGGCCGCAGCTCTCCTGCGACTTAAACGGCTCAAGAGGGACTTGAGCTGCAATGCCACAACTTTATCCCTTAAGCCACCTGGCTCCCCCGCGGTCTCTTAAAAATCCACAGCAACGGAAAAAAAAAGCTACCCAAGACCGGCAAGAATGATTAAAATGTGTTTCCATTTATCTGGCCTGCTCCAGCATGGAAAGCATGTTTTTAATATCAAGGGTGCAAGGGGGTATTTAACGAGCAGACAGAGGAGGGCTTTGTACAATGTACTGGTTTTATTAATACTTTCATCAAAAAGCAAGGCAGCTGGGGATCCCACGCTCTGCTGAACTACACGGCCTGGGATATACCAGCGGCTCTTCCAAAACACCTTCAGACAAAGCTCTGCAGACCAAGCCCTGCAGGACAGGGCACGTAAATACATTTGGATAGGAGAGTTACCTACGTAAATACATTTGGACAGGAGAGTTACCTGCTGCATTGCAGTCATGGAATGAACATGTGTCAAGGCTCAGGCTAGGTGCGAGTATCTCCAGCTCTCACGGTCTTAAGACAACCTCAGCCACGGTTTCACGTGTGAACAGAACCAATCTTGAGGTTGGGGATTATCCTTTCCAGCTTACTGTCTCTTCTCTACACCCAGTGGGGGAATTATTACATTTTCAGGTGTTATCATATCATACTTTCTGATTTTCTTTCCATAACCAGTGCCAACAGTGAATCAAGAGGAAAAAAAAAGCATCACTGGCAATAAGCAAAGCTTCAGAATACAGAAGTATTACGTGCTTAAGCCCCAAAGCTGCCAATTCCATGAACATGACTTATCTGAACATCTCTCTCTGTAAAAGCCAGGGTAAGGTACGCAAGAAAGCACAACAAAACCAACAGGATAATGGGTTTGGGATTCATTCTGGCATACCCCAGTGCTTTTACTCATTAATGAAGAAGAGGAACCCATCTGGAGTCAAAAAAGCCTCTCTGGCTCTCCTGCTCCCGAACAAGCCCTGGCAGTGCCCTGGAGCACATCCCAGCCCTCTGCAGCAGGAGCGGCTGCTCCAGGCGATGGGAGGCAAACACTGCAGCCCGGTTCTCCGAACACCCAGGCTGTCATGTAACAACCCTTCCCACCAAAGAGAGTTTCAGGATCCATCCTCTGCCCCTTCACCCGCTGGTCCCCACTGTACCGCTCACCTCCTGCAAGGAAAGCAGGGGATCACAGCAGCATCCCTCTGGGAGCCAGCATCCCTCTGGGAGCCAGCATCCCCCTGTGCCCAGCCACTCGGAGACAGTTCCCTCTGCACATCATCCTCACCCCAGCAGGCCAAATCAGTGACTGCAAAGCACAATTCGTTCATCTTAAGTGAGCAACAAAGGAAAGATGAAACAGCTATTTTTTTTTCTCCCCATGGACAAAAACACTGAACTAACTGCGGTTCCAAACACCTGGTATTTCTGAGCACACAAGCTGGCAGTTCCCTTCCTTGCGTTAACAGTCATCCCTGAAACTGATGTTATCAAGTAGAATAACAAGGCATAGAGCCCTGCTAACTCCTTTTCCAGTGGAGTTTGTCCTAAATCAACCCACATTGTTAGTATATTGGTACAGCTCCTATTTCCCTTTGATGACAGCAAACACTTACAGTTTGTTACCTGGACAGAAGAAAAAAGCATTTTGAAATTCCCATGCTCGTTTTTGTTTCCCCTCAACCCCCAGACTGTTCATTCTTCTTTCACATACCAGGATTATTGAAGGTTGCTTAATAAAGATGCTGTTTTTTTGTAACAAGCACATAGAGGACCTTACGTGAAAGGTTACAGCTACAACAGTTCAACACGCTACAGGGGCACTGAGAAAATTCCTTTGCTTTCAAGGGATTCAATACTATATCGAAGGTAAAAAATAAACACATATGCACATCGACTGGTGTGTAACCTCTGCACCCAGGGAATCGGAGCAGCGGATCTGGGTGGTGTATAAACCCCTGCAACACAACCCCTGTGAAATGCTGCTGGAGCATCCACAGCTCAGGGACGACAACTCAGAGCAGCCGTCAGGATCCAGCATGTTTCTGCTATTAAATCAGCCCTCAAACACCACGCTGGGAGTTCCCATGCGACGGAACCCGGTCTCATGCCAGGGCATTATCTCATCCTTTGTTTTCCCCAAAGTGCGAGGCAGACATTTCCCCCTCCTCTGCCCTAGTCGATGCTGCACGAGGGCTGTGGGACAAGAAGCCTTGGGGCCCAGGGAGAGCAATCCCCAGAGCAGCTATGGTTCATCCTACACACTGACCAGGGGAGAAGGAAAGCCCATCACCTTGAGAAAGGAAAGAGGAGACTTTAATCTCAGGTTCACAGCAATAAACTTGGAGCCAATTAACAGAATGAGGAGTCATTCATCCTTATTTAAAGGAGACCTCCTTGACTGCATAGGGCTCAGTCAGATGGTCATAGAATCATAGAACAACCAGGTTGGAAGAGACCCATCGGATCATCGAGTCCAACCATTCCCATCAATCACTAACCCATGTCCCTCAGCACCTCATCCACCCGTCCCTTAAACCCCTCCAGGGAAGGTGAATCAACCCCCTCCCAGGGCAGCCTCTGCCAGTGCCTAACAACCTTTTCTGGGAAAATTTTTTTCCTGATGTCCAGCCTGAACTTCCCCTGTTGGAGCTTGAGGCCATTCCCTCTCGTCCTGTCCTCTGTCCCTTGGCAGAAGAGCCCAGCTCCCTCCTCTCCACAACCTCCCCTCAGGCAGTTGCAGAGAGCAATGAGGTCTCCCCTCAGCCTCCTCTTCTCCAGGCTAAACACCCCCAGCTCTCCCAGCTGCTCCTCTTCTTCTCCAGTCCCTTCTCCGGGCTTGGAAGGGGCACAGAGCACTAGGGAGGATGGAGGGGAGCAGGACCAGGAGCACCCACCTTCTGTCCCCATCCCTCCTCCTGGGAAAGACAAGGGGTGCCGCTTTCCAGGGGGGTGGCACTGGGATGCCATTCCCACAGGGACAGGGCTGCTGATGGCCTGCGGGAAGTGCCTCTCCCTCTCCGTACAGCCGGAGGAAACCCAACCTTCCACCCCACATAGCTCATTTTAGCCAACCGGCCAGGTTTGGAAGGGTTTGCATCCTATTCCAGCTCTGTCTATGTGCTGCCAATTTAATTTCTGCTGCAATTATTCTCACACCCAGACACTTGCTGTAGCGTCAATTAGAGCAGGCAAGGCTCTGCTCCACAGCCCATGTTTCCAGCCTCCCTGCTCAGAAAGCTGTCAGTTCTGACAGCACAGGAATGGTCAAGAAAACAAACATCCTCTCCTTTTATTAGCACCACATGGTGGTATTTTGATGAGGGAGCTCACACTGCAAGAAACCAAAGACAGTGGGTCCTTCGCTATTTAGGATGCGGGTTTGAATGTCATGGAGTTTGCATCCTTCTCTGCAGCCCTTTGCCATTAATGACAGACCTGTACACTGTAACTGATAAGTCTAAGTCTGAGAGGTGTTTTTAAGTATTATTTCATGAAGCCAACTCACTGGCACCCTGCTCAGTGTCATTTTTGCTAGCTGCGAACAGGCAGGTCCCTCCACTTCCAGCTTCTTCGGCTGTGAGGGCCGTTATTCCCTGCGGTCGTGGCATTAATCAAAGTTTTAATAAGGAGGATTGATTACATTCTTGGTCTCTGAGCAGGGGTTTTCCACAAAGCTCAACTGACAAACCACAATGGATTTAGAAAGAGAGGAGAGCTCAGCAGCTGGTCCGTACCTCCAGCTCCGTCGCACAGAAGAGAACTGAAAGCCTCGCTGCCTTCAAGATTATAGCTAAATAAACTAAAATGTAATTGTAGGGTACACGCTTTCCTAGAAATCCCATTGAGGCAGTCGAGCAAGAATTCCTGCAGTCTCAAGTTAAAAGACTTTCAAGACTTCTTTGCCCAGGATGATGTAAAAGCTGGAGGAAGGGACGACACATGCTCCACATTACTGGAAAGGCCACTTGGGGTAAGACTCTCAAAGCCCTCTCAAGGACAACCCCAGACCTATTTCTGTGACGTGAGGGCAAGAATTTCAGCAGATTATTTTCCCTGTTTCATAGCAGATTGCATCTGGAAGAAAGCAAGGAAGCACACCTAAAGGCTGCACACTTTGAGCCAGGCTATCACTTCACGATGAGTCTTCTCTTTCTCACAGTCTAATAAGGGCTTCTGCTACAGGAGCTGGATGAATACAGCAGAGAACAGCCCTGGGTCATGTGGCTCCTCTCTGGGAACCCCAAAAAGCCATTGAGCAAGATGATGTGGGGATACAGACACTGAAAAAGAGGGTGAGAGCAGGAGCCTGCTGTCTGTACCATGTATTCTTGTTCACGTGCCTCTCTCAGAGCCTCGCTGCAAACACATCTGCTCTGCCCACTGAGCACTCCCCAAATTCACACGTTTCCAGCGGAGGTCTGGATTCAGGAAAATCCATCTCTACCCCCTCATTATATTCTATGTAACTGTCTAATTTTTAAAGAGATCCATATGTAAAGCACATTAATAGCCAGATTCAAATCCAATCTGCATTAAACCTCAGAAATGTTTTATCTGGCAGCGGGACGGCTGCACATTTGTTCCTCATTTCATATTATTCATAGGGTTTGGGGCACATCAGAGTCTATTAAGAAAACATATCTGTCAGAGAAGATTGCTGCAATTGATTGATGAAGCAAACATGGCCAGAGCTCAAAGCCCCAGCGCACAGATCACCCTGCTCCGTCAGGCAGCGCAGGAAAGACGAGCAGCCCCACGAGTCGCTCGTGTGCGCTTGCAGGGCGGGTTTGTTGGTGCTGCCCTTCCGCAGTGCCAGCAGCCCCAAGCCCCTCTGCCTGCTGTCCCCAGGCAGGAATGCAAAATATTTGCTAGTCCTACATGGCTGCAACGGTTAACAGAGTCACAGGGGTGATGCTACAGGTCTGTTCCTCATGGGGTTTGGAGGATCTCACCCCCAGCCTCGTTATTCAGTGGAGTCTGTGTTACCAGGGCTCTCTCCCCAGTCCTCACTGAAGGGAATTGAGGCCAATAACACTCCTCATCGCACCATCCCACCCTCTTCCACCCCAGCAGGTCTTGTTTTCCTTCTGGACTGAGCTGGGGGGGTACAGAGCTGGGTCTAGGCCAGGACAGTGCAGGGATCTGGTTCACCAGAGCAGCCCAAGGAAAGCACAGCCAGACCTGCAAGGAGAGGGTCTAACAAAGAAGATGCTTTAAAACCACACATAGAAACTCCTCAATCTGTGGAAGGACTGTGAGCTGAGCAAGGGGCCTTCCAAATTCCAGCCTTGGGTCTCCTCTCCTCAGAAAACCAAGGCTGCGTGCAGCGCTGCTGCGGCCGTACCTGCGGTTCCGGCTCGATGTTGATCCGGTACGCTTGAGCCTTGCCGTCTTCCAGAACAGGGGGGGACCAGGTCTTCCCTTCAGCTCTGCAATGAGAAATAAGTGAACTGGAATTACTTTAAAAACAACTGAATTTGCAACGGAAATTGCTGTTAAAAAAACAAATAAACAAAACCATACAGAAATCCCCGAACAACAGAAAACAGACTTCTTAAAAAGTACAACTACAAACATATTTACAGCGTATAGGTCTGCCACAGAACAGCTACATGTATTTCTTTGTCTAAAATGATCCCCAGAAACAGCACAGGGGTAAACAGAGAAGATGCCAGTTCTGCCCTATTAAAACCATGAAGATCAAAGCCGTTCTTGACCTACAGGCTCCACCTTAGCATGGAGTTCAAAATACAAACTTACTCCAGTTGAATAAATCCATAAAGAGGCTTGTGGAGTTCCCATTTTGCACATTCCTGGCTTTGCCCCTTTTTTTCTGGCCCCGAATCCTTTTGTGTATCCCAATTATGCGTGCCTCTATATGCATGAGCGTACTCCCTATACACTCAACCACA
>WAAB01014411.1:25080-35722 GCA_013389865.1 Piaya cayana | reverse complement strand
AACCTCTTTCCAGGTAGTTGTAGGAAGCAGGTGTCTGCTGGGGAGCTGCAGGCACAGCCCTTGGGTCTCCTCTAGCCAGTGCCTTCTGATGTGGGAAAGCGGAAAAGCATTTCTCCTAGTGAGAAATACAGCACAACAGAGGGGAATTATAAAAGAAACTGTACAAAACATAAAAGGCTTGCCATGGCTTGATTTCAGTTTAGAGGGAAAGAGGATTAGAAAGGGGAAAAAATGTATTTGGATAATGACAGTACTGTGACAAAAGAAAAGGTCTGCTTACCCCAACATTCCACTTAGGAAATCGCTTTAATAGTCACTGAAATAGCTCCAGAACTGTGTTTTGCTGGTAGCTGTTGGGCTGTGTCTGCCAGCTTGTCCTGGCTGAACTGTGAAGATCCACTCAATGTAGTTTAAATTTTTCGCTTATTTTATATTAGGTTAATGTTAGTCAGCCTGGAATTGATTTAAGTTTTCTTTACTGTGTGTAGGTGTATGGTCAAGAGTCTTGGGGATTTAGTACGATTGGGGGAGCCAGTCGTTCCCTTCTCACACGTGTAATTAAACTGCTGTGGAATGACTGATATTGCTGCGCTTTTTGGTTAACTGTACATCCTGGGACTAGGGAGGAATGCACCTCTCATCCCTCCTCCCTGTATTGCTCCTGCCAGTAGAAGCCTCAGAAGGGTTGGAAGGAGTGAAACCCAAAGGAGGAGCTCACCCAAATGTGAGTTAAATGCAAATGTGGTTCCCATTGAAGCCTGAGTCTCAGCTTTGAAGCTCTGTCTCAGCCAAAACAGTGCTACAAGTTTCTTGGTAACTGGGAAAAAAATGTTAAACACACCCATCCAGCCTTTTAAGCACCTAAAGAATCAGCACCTCACTGCAGACAAGAGGCATGCTGACAAGCACATAAGTGTTGGTTTTGAATGACTTATTAAAAAAAACATCTCAGATATATAATAATATAGTCAGGCATGTGCAAGAACATAACCTTTTCATACCCTTTTTTGTGACTACCCTTTCTTACTAAATTCCTGCTTCACCTTTAGAAAAAATCTCTTTTCTACTGGAACATTTCGATCTAGATGTCAGAGCTTTCTGCCCAATAATTAGCTGCTTATTCAGAGACATATAGGCTGGCCAGAACTTTGGAGGTCACCTAATTTATATTTGTACCTGATGGCAGGATTTGATTATGACCGTCATTCCTAGCTGATGTTTGTCTATAGATGCCTAGTAACAGAGTTTATATTAGTCCTCAGGTGCCGGCTCTGCTGCCCCCTATCCAACACTGAAAGCTTTCCCTGATATCTAAACTGAACTTTATAATACTTGCTGTTAACTTCAAGTCCAGCCCAAAGGACTTGGAGAGCATGTGAAAACCTTAACATGTTACATTTCTGCACACTTCTGTCCTTAGCTTGTTTCCACACTGCACTTCTTAGGCTCTCATAGTATCCTTTGCTGTGTACTGGCTTCTCTTCATCGGCCCCATGGCTTTCTTAAGTGCAGTATCTGAGCTGGACACAGTCCATGTGGGTGGAATCCCTCTCAGGGTTGTGCAGAGTGGAAGATTTACTTCACGTGTCTTGCAGTGGACACTTTTCACTAGCATGGAATACCTTTTTCTTAAGTGTGTGATGTTTATTTATCTTCAGTTTATGATCCTCCAAAACTCTATATCCTTCTCTGTGGTACAGGTACCTAATCAATTGATGATTGATTATTTATAGCTAGTATTTTACAGTTCATAATGCCTAAATGCAGTTTGAGAGATTTTCCATATTGAACTGCACCCAATTTCTACCAGTTTGTGAAGAATTTTCTCAGCTCTAGTCTTGGCCTCCAAAGCACTCACCTCCTCCAGCTTGTATCACTTGCACATTTAATAGGGTTCTCTGTACTTACAATCTAGATTGCTAATGTGTGCAAGTCATTAGCCACATACTCGTCCATCCTACAACTCCATTACCTATAGCTCCAGTTCCTACAGGGCCTTGGTATTTGGTATGCTAGGTGGTTGGGTGGTTTTCTGCTGCCTGTGAGCCTATTACCTAACCATATAGATTACAGCACAAAGCTCTCAGCACAAGGTTAGGAAGACAGTCTTGCTCTGGTACTTGTAACTTCTCAATATACCACTGATAGCCATGTGGTTGTATGGCAAGAAGATGGTATAAAATCATCAGAAAAAACCTGCACAGCTTTCCAGCAACATTTGGATTTGATTTTCTAGGGGAAGAACAAATTGAGTTACCAGCAGTGGTAGCTGGCTATAGATAATTTCTTAGCAGTCAGTCACTAAACATTCCTGCTGTTGAAAAGGTTATTAGAGAATTTTTGGACTATGGTATATAATTAACCCTCAATAAATAAAGTAAAACATTTTCTGGGCTTAACTGTTTGCTTGGTTTGAGCCTTTTTTATAGTTCCCTTTTTCACTGTATGCTTGGCTAACTTATCTAGCTTATCATCTGCCATCATTTCTGAAGTACCTATCACATTTGTACTTGAAAGACAGCAGTTATAAAAGAAACCCACAGGGAGATGACCAAAAGGACATTTGAATGAACAGAACAGACTCTTCACAGGACTTTTGAGACTCCACAGGTAACCTCCTGGGATATCTGTTGTGGTTTGTTTTTGTCTTGTTATGTTTTGTTTGAAGACTTAAAAGGTCCCACTTTTCAAAGTCAGCTTTGCCTTACACTAGGAAATGAATCTGGAATCTGCTTCTGGCCAGTTGCTTGTGATATAGTGGGACACATCAGCTGTAAGAAAGAAAATCATTACCATTTAGAGGCTGTTTTCTGTGGTTGGAATTTCTACTGTCCTTTAAGAAGCACTATGCCCTTTACAAAGGGAGTATATCTTTTACCTTCTGCTTATTACTTTTTACCATATATAACCAAGACATAGCTTCTACTCATCCTGAGAACTTTATCTATTTTTTTTGTGAGAAGCACAATCCTCTTCTAGATTTCTAGTTAACATCTTTACTGGAAAACACCTATTTTGATTCTCTATTAAGTAATTTCTCACATGAAATAGATGGGGTACCACAGGCTACATGGTGTTCTTATAAGTGTGGAAGCACACGTCCCTCCATTTCTCTTCTATGTAAGTAGAGTGCTCTTTGACAGGTTCTTGTGTCTCTCAACGAGGTAGCTGCTTCATATTACAAGAGCTCAATCTACTTGAAACTGCTTCTTGGCTGCTGGTTTTGGTTGTAGGTGATCAGTGCAATGACCGTGGTGGTTAATGTTAGTGGGTGGGAAGGCAAATATTCACACATGCCTAAAAGTGCATGCACACACATCTGCACAGTTCAGTGTTGGTGCTCGTGGCAGAGTTGTACTGGGGTTATTGCTAAAGAAAAAAGTTAATGTATTTAATAGTCTTATCAGGTAAAATGAGCTATATGAAGATTTTTGATGCAGGAAAGAAAAATTGCTGCTAATAATTTGTATGAAAGCATATTGGAAATGTGTGTCATGTTCTAACAGTTTTTCAGATAAATTTTATCAGATAAAGCACTGTAAGTGAGGCAGAGGTGGTCAAAGATCAGGATCTATTGCAAATTTGTGTTCAGTCCACATAATGTCCTCCAGAAAAACATAATCTTACAAAGCAGAGGTCTGTATGGTATTCAAGTAAGAAAATCCAAAAGAACAGGTGTTTTGTGAATGGTAATGCAATCGGAAAAGTCTTGGAGGGATAGTGCAGGCATAAATGTATGGTGTGAATAACAATTACCTGATTGTTTGTGATTCACATACATTTTGGAAGAACTCAAATGCCTGGCCAAAATGTGTTTCAATAACCCAACACACACAAAAGCAAATCCTGAGCTCCCAGGAATAATCTGTTAGCAATCTTCAGAGGTTCAGTTAGCTCCATGCGCATTTTGGCTAGCTGAATAGTAGATAGATACAAAATAAGGATATAGATAATGAGTGGACTTGGACATTAAGAAGCATACAGTATTGCAGATTATGTGTCATTTTAATGTACTCAGCATTCAACACCATTTTGAAAAATAGCTACTGTATAGCAGAAGTACTCCAACTGTGATCAGTTGAAGTGCTTCTAGTCCCTGGGTTATTTATTGAGGATTCAGGAAGAACTGATGGGTTAAAGATGCTTTCTCTGCTCATTACCATCTGAAAATATTATGTTTTCCATACAAACAATTGCTGTAGTGCCCCAGGGAAGCAGTGTGATTGGGCCAGGAGGGCATATTTCTCTTTGGTAAGAACATTTTGTAAAGCTGCTGTTCTGTATTTCCATGTTGTTTATATTAGGTTATACATGAATGATTACACATAGACTTTTTTTTTTTCTTCACTCGGTGCTTCATGAAACAATCTGTAGGAAGCATAGGAACATGCTGGATTTAAGCATTAAAAATAGTGTTCATTTAAATTAGAAACAAACAAAATATTTCCTCTTGCACCCAATAATTAGCACTGGAGAATTAGCCTTGAGGTGAGCACTGAGTCTGCTTCTTTATTGAGCTTTATTGAAGTAGGAACTGGAAAGTAAATTCCAGTAAGTAGCTATTTTATGTGTAACGACAATTAAAAATATGGTTATTTCTGCTCTTGGAGTAAATGGAACTCTTCTAAAAGCCAGTATACCTGAGCCTGGCTTCCTCCTCTCCATGGAGAACTGTTCTAAGCCTGTGACTGCTGCTCTGAACATCCACATGTGATAGTGTTTAAAACCAGTAGGTTTTCCAGGGAGGGAAGAAAAAGGAGCAAAATGATCTGTGGTTAATGGTACTTTTATCAAATTTAGCTATGACAGGATGAATTTTCCTGCAAGGGAAGGAAAAATGTTTAATTCCTTTGATTATGTGGATATACCATGCTTTGTGGTTTGTGCGCTTAACACTTGGGTTTGTGTTCATTTTTAGCTGTTGACATCTGTAAAATGGTGGACACACACATATGCTGATACTTGGCCTTTTTTACCGTCTAAAGATTAGAGACAGCACGATGAAAGTTTTTCTGATCCTCCTTTGGACAATGAGCTTGGTTCAGCCAAACATTCCTCAGGCTGCAGGAGGTAAGCCATTTCCCTTCCTACCAGTGCTTAGCTTTAGCACCGGTGGGTGACTGACACCCCTCTGCTTGTTGGTGAAATGTATTTTTCTGCATTGAATAAAAGAGGCTGCAGCATGCCATGAGCACAGGACCATAAATGACTATCCTGTGTTAAATTGCTTCCTGGGACACTTATGCCCTGTCTCTGATAGATTTCTCCCAGACAGTGCTAGAGGACAGTTTTGCTTTGAGAGAGAATAACCATGAGCCAGACAGACACACATTGTGCTGTGCCACTTGACCTCTGGGCTGGACAGTAGCTCCTGGCCTGGTTTATCCAACAATTTAATCCAGCCAGAATGAAGTTATTAATCCAGGTAGCAATTTTACTTCCAGGAACAAAACTACAGTTAGCTACAGAAACATGGTGACAGAAAGCATTGCTGCCACAATCCTGATGGGACCTTAATGGTAATGTGGTTTGTGGACATCTCTACAAGGAACATTTTAAGGGTAGCTGCTCAGAAGGGTTTGTGTTGAGGTTTTCCGAGCCTTTATGAGGCAGCTTTCCTAATGCAAGATGCTTGCTTGAAAAATTGAACGAGCGGGCATCAAAGGTTGAAATCATGGGGGAAGTGGGGACTGATGTCCTTCAACTGCCTTGGAGATGGCAGTTAAGGGAGGGCAAACTCTAAAGAACTCTAGAAACAGAGGAGTGGATTGATTATTTTATTGCCTTGCTATTTACATGCTGACATTTCCCCCCAGCATGAGATCTTCCTCATTTCCATATGAGCTCCAGGAATCTCTCTTCCCCTGTCCTTTTAAATTATCATGACTATCATTCTGTGTTTTCTTCCATTTGTGCTTAATTCCTCTGTTAATCATTTTGATTCTTTTGTCACATATAACTTCTTGTGGCTCTCAACCTTCTCTTAGAAAGTCCCCACATTGTGTGCTTCTACAGGCTTATATGGGTGAGAATTGTTTGTACAGTTGATCACTTGATCAGCCCCATTTCAGTACAGATGCTCAGTGTCTGTGTGGCTATGAGGAACAAATTGAAAAACCTAAACCTAATTAACAAGCCAAATGTAACATATCATTGTGGTTTTCAAGTTGAAACTTGTAAAAAATCATTTTTGTGTCTAAGTAAACTCTTATTTGATAAAGTTTTGGTTGTTTATTTAAAGGTATTTTTCAGATGTTAGAAACGTTTTATAAGAAGCTCTTGAAAGAATATAGTATTGAAATTAAATTATTTGATTGTATTGCTCTTTGCATGTAAACAGCTTTTGCTCTAAACAATTCACTGGATTTCTGTTACAAACATTTCTGTTTTCTCCTTTACAGTTCAGGTTTTTCCACCTGTTAACTTCACCCTTACAGTCTCTGCATTAGCACAAGTACTTTTACACTGGAAACCAAACCCTAAGCAAGAACAAAAAAACTACACTATTAGATATGATGTAAAAATCCTAAGCCCTGTGCCTGAAGAGGTAAGATAAAAGATAGATCCAGTATCCTGGATATAAGAAGGTTTAATTCCTATTGAGTTAAACATGTTACACCAAACCAGAGTGCAGCTAGCATGATCTCTCTCTTGAACTATTGGCATATTAAATCACTTAGTCTCTTATATCATAAACAAATACTTCAAGCACTGAAGATATTCCCTTTCAACTATACTTACGGGTGCAGCTCTGCTGGGACCAGAGTTGGCCTGGGAATTGGCAGCTTTTGCAGCGTTCATCTTTGGGGGAAGATGAATGGTGGTTTTAGGTGATATTACTCCTCATTCAAGTCAGCTCACTTAATTCATGCCATTAATTAATTAATGCCAGGGTATCATTAAAATGTCAGACCATGTTTCATCACAGATGTGTACTATAGGCAATTTTTTTCTATGATAAGGGTCCTGCCGTCTTAAATGAGAAACCTTACACCCTTCTTTTGTGGATTATTTGTACTCTCTGGCTTTAGACATTTAATATAAGCAGCTAAGCTAGCTGGCTGGTTTGCCTCTTTGCAAAGACTGGATCAGTCTTTGTGGGTGCCTTAGTTCAGCTTCCATCACATGTGATGCTTGTTTGATTTATTTATTTTTTTTTTTTATTTCAAGTATGATACAAAGAAGACTTACAGTATCCTCACAGTTGCACTTCACAATGGTTTCTCTGCACACGTTCGGACATTACTTCTCCATAATGACCTTGAGATGAGAAGTGACTGGGTGAAGAAAATCCTCCCACCTCCACCAGGTAAGAAGTAGTTCAGAGGAGGTCTGAATTTTGTGTTTTGTCCCAATCTGTGGACGAGACATCAAAAGGTGACAGGTTTAGTACTTGAAAAATACAATGCTTTCCACTCTACCTGCTACACTGATCTTTGAATATGATTTAGTCTAGGCATTTCTCTATTGCTTGGAGCCTGGATTACAATTTGGATGTGCAGAACATGGATAACCCAAACAAAATTTTCTAAAAATTTCTTACTAAGGCTAAGATAACCTACTTTTGTGCACTCTAGGATATTAAAAGATCATGTTACCTTCCTGTACATAGAATCATAGAATCACCAGGTTGGAAAAGACCTCTTGGATCATCAAGTCCAACTATTCCTATCTGCCACTAAACCATGTCCCTGAAACATGTAGGCCTGCTGCATGGTACAGCTTTACTTACACTGTTTGGGAATCTTCATCCATTGCTAACTGACAGACCTGTGAGATAAGGAAAAAAATCAGATACAATTTACATAGATACAGTAGACCAAAGGCTGTAATCAAAGTGTTTTAGCAACAGTAATTTCTTATCACTTTTGTAATACAATTTTTTTCCCCTGCTTTATAATTCCTTGACTCTCTAGGTGCTCCACAGACATCTGCCACAAATTTGTCCTGTGTTACTCACATCACCGTTTCTAGTATTGTTTCTCTCCATTGCACTTGGCTTCCTGGCCAAGGGGCACCAGAAGATACCAAGTACTTTCTGTTTTACAGGTTGGTGTTTTCTCCCATTTTAGTCAGCAATTAATTTCTTTGAGAGCAACATGTGTCACAAGTGTTTTGATTTAGGTATGAGACGCACACTGAAGAATGTCAAGATTATAACAAAGATACATGGAGTGGGAATATTGAGTGCAGATTTTCAGTGACTCATATTGATCCTGAAGGGATTGACAATCTCATTGTAATACACATTAACGGGTCTAGCAAGTATGCTGCAATCAAGCCTTTTCAGCAATTATTTAACCAAAATGCCATCGGTGAGTAGAAATATTTTTTTAAAAAAACAAAAACGTCTAACAGGATTGCCAGAAGATTTGTAAGAGAATATTACCGGACTGAATGGTTCTTTATGCAGGTGAAAGTATGTGCTAGTTTTGCATAGACATCTTAATGAAATTGGAAGTGATTATAATATAAAAATGGATTATTTAAACTGGTTTTATTATTATAGAGTGAAGACATACAATTAATTATTATTTTGTTAGCTGAAACATTGTTTCCAATATCCATCTTCAATTGATTTAGTCAATAAACAGTCAAGTGCAATTTTTACTACCTTTTATTTTAGTCTTTCTTTAAAACGAAAAAGAGACATGTTGTTAAATATAACCATGTCCTTTCAAAGGAAGGCATTAGACTGTCAGACAAAAGGTCAACCATGACTGTCTGTCATCTTTCACCCACCCACATAATTTCTTTTCCTTCATTAGTTCCACACCTTTCACTTTTTTTTCAATGGCAAACAGATATTTCCCTTTTTCATGTCTTCCCTAAGATAAAACAGTTGACACACACTCTTCTAAAAGCTCATCCCCATAACAGTTGATAATCCATTCCTTTGAATTTGTTCCAGTTTTCAGTAACTTTCCTGGTTACATCTGCTTTTTTTTTCCAGAAAAGAAGTTTTTTAAACTGTTACATCATTAATTTCATGCTATTGTAAAAATTAATTTAATAAATCCTTCCCACCCCAAGCCCCAGCCTAGTTTTTCAAAACTCTTAAGTGGATTTTAAAAATTGTTTTTCCTTAACTGTTTTCTCCAATATAATTATTCCTCCTAAATCCTTATCTTTTCTGTCCAAAATGTGGAGTAAATTAAAGGATTGTAGGTCCTGTTTGGAAACACTAACAGGCTATAAAGTGCTCCAATTGTAAGTATTTAAACTTTGATCTATAATTAAATTACCGGTACAGTTTTCTTTTTGTAGAGAAAGTGAATGTTCCCAGAAATGTCACTGTATTCTTAGAGCAAAATGACCTGCTTGCCACATGGGATAAGCCAATTTCTCCTTTCCCTAAAGAATGTTTCGAATATGAATTGTACCTCTTCAACTTGAAGTCACAGAACAAGCAGGTAATTGCTTTTCTGATGTATGAATCTTACATAGCATTCCTGTGTCTGATCTGACTATGCTGTATAGCTAGATTTTGCCTTTACACAGCCTGGTGAAAAAGTCCTTATACTCATGGATATGTTTCAGGTTTTAAAACCTTTAAAATAAATCCTGCTATAAGTACATTTTTGAAACTATGGATTTTGGTGAAACTTGTGTTCCATTTGTGACTAGAGTTTAGCAAAGCCAAACGCTCATTCGTTCTCATATTTTTCCTCTTTTTCTGGATGTCATTTTTGTCTGCAACAAACTTTTCTCAAAAAACTAGGAGAGCAGGACAAAAATCTGACTTATTCAGTTTTATGCGGTTGGGTTCTGAATGGTAGGAGGATAGACAATTCTAAAAAAATCCAGTATTAAGTATCGTAGGGAAGAATGCAAAAATGAGGCATCTTTCAAGAATTTACGCTCAAATATTGGTGTATTATGAGAGAAATTACACCTATAAAAATGAGATCTTACTTTAAAAGCAAGGCCAGATGCTCACTGTTAAGCTAGTAAAGGAGTTTTAAAAATACAATAAAAAGTTAAACATGATTAAAATTTTTTTTCTGAATTGTTTAGTCCTAAGTAACCTACAAGAGTACAATATTACTTTCCTAACAGATATTCAAAATATCTTCAAATGACTTCAGATTACGTATTGATGTTACCAGCAGGTATTCTGTACAAATAAGAGCTAATCATCACATATGTTGTGAGAGAGGATTTTGGAGTGACTGGAGTGAAATTATTTATGTCGGTAAGAACAACGTGCTTCTGTCTTGTAATGAATGTTATTACATTACTGGAAAGCAAATGCTGCCTGATCATAAGCATGCATGACACTAAGTAATTTTAATAGAAGCTAGGAAAATAGGTATTTGAATAAAGAAATTGACTTGTTAATGCCAAGGGGAGTTAAATCTGTGTTCCATTAAAAATAGAATACAACCTCCCAAACTAAATTTGGGACATATTGAGGGTTTTTTTAGACAGTATTCATTTTACATCCTTATATTTTCAGAGACTGATTAAACTAGCCTAAGGCCTAATTTCTAGGCCTTTTAGTTGCATTACTTTTTTAGTTTTCACATGTGTTTCTCTGGTATGCATCATATGTTCATGCTGGAATTTAATATGAATGATCAGATCAACTATGACTTTACTGGGGCTATCTTTATATTTTGGGGTTAGGGTTAAAGAAAAG
>WAAB01014411.1:0-24464 GCA_013389865.1 Piaya cayana | reverse complement strand
TTTTTTTTCCAGAAAAGAAGTTTTTTAAACTGTTACATCATTAATTTCATGCTATTGTAAAAATTAATTTAATAAATCCTTCCCACCCCAAGCCCCAGCCTAGTTTTTCAAAACTCTTAAGTGGATTTTAAAAATTGTTTTTCCTTAACTGTTTTCTCCAATATAATTATTCCTCCTAAATCCTTATCTTTTCTGTCCAAAATGTGGAGTAAATTAAAGGATTGTAGGTCCTGTTTGGAAACACTAACAGGCTATAAAGTGCTCCAATTGTAAGTATTTAAACTTTGATCTATAATTAAATTACCGGTACAGTTTTCTTTTTGTAGAGAAAGTGAATGTTCCCAGAAATGTCACTGTATTCTTAGAGCAAAATGATCTGCTTGCCACATGGGATAAGCCAATTTCTCCTTTCCCTAAAGAATGTTTCGAATATGAATTGTACCTCTTCAACTTGAAGTCACAGAACAAGCAGGTAATTGCTTTTCTGATGTATGAATCTTACATAGCATTCCTGTGTCTGATCTGACTATGCTGTATAGCTAGATTTTGCCTTTACACATCCTGGTGAAAAAGTCCTTATACTCATGGATATGTTTCAGGTTTTAAAACCTTTAAAATAAATCCTGCTATAAGTACATTTTTGAAACTATGGATTTTGGTGAAACTTGTGTTCCATTTGTGACTAGAGTTTAGCAAAGCCAAACGCTCATTCGTTCTCATATTTTTCCTCTTTTTCTGGATGTCATTTTTGTCTGCAACAAACTTTTCTCAAAAAACTAGGAGAGCAGGACAAAAATCTGACTTATTCAGTTTTATGCGGTTGGGTTCTGAATGGTAGGAGGATAGACAATTCTAAAAAAATCCAGTATTAAGTATCGTAGGGAAGAATGCAAAAATGAGGCATCTTTCAAGAATTTACGCTCAAATATTGGTGTATTATGAGAGAAATTACACCTATAAAAAAGAGATCTTACTTTAAAAGCAAGGCCAGATGCTCACTGTTAAGCTAGTAAAGGAGTTTTAAAAATATTTTAAAAAGATAAACATTATTAAAATTTGTTTTCTGAATTGTTTAGTCCTAAGTAACCTACAAGAGTACAATATTACTTTCCTAACAGATATTCAAAATATCTTCAAATGACTTCAGATTACGTATTGATGTTACCAGCAGGTATTCTGTACAAATAAGAGCTAATCATCACATATGTTGTGAGAGAGGATTTTGGAGTGACTGGAGTGAAATTATTTATGTCGGTAAGAACAACGTGCTTCTGTCTTGTAATGAATGTTATTACATTACTGGAAAGCAAATGCTGCCTGATCATAAGCATGCATGACACTAAGTAATTTTAATAGAAGCTAGGAAAATAGGTATTTGAATAAAGAAATTGACTTGTTAATGCCAAGGGGAGTTAAATCTGTGTTCCATTAAAAATAGAATACAACCTCCCAAACTAAATTTGGGACATATTGAGGGTTTTTTTAGACAGTATTCATTTTACATCCTTATATTTTCAGAGACTGATTAAACTAGCCTAAGGCCTAATTTCTAGGCCTTTTAGTTGCATTACTTTTTTAGTTTTCACATGTGTTTCTCTGGTATGCATCATATGTTCATGCTGGAATTTAATATGAATGATCAGATCAACTATGACTTTACTGGGGCTATCTGGACTCTTATATTTTGGGGTTAAAGAAAAGGATGTTTTTAGCATCTTTGGAACATGATAATTTACCCCACTTTGTTCTCTATTTCCTACATGTTGAACATGTTTTTCTGGAAATAACAGTTTTCTTATCACAGCACATTATCAACTGTTTCTTCTTAGACATCCTCCTTTGCTCTTATCTTCTTAGTTTCTTAACTTCCTGATTTTCACTTAAAAAAAAAGAAGTCCCTTACACTCTCCTGTTTACTATACTTTTCCCTTTTATATCTATTTGCTAGTGAATGCATATCTGCTACTCCCCAGAGCCTCTCCCACACCTTACTTGAAGATGCAGTGAGATTTAGTGTTGCCTGATCATGGTGGTTTTTTTGGCTATTGCAAACCAACATAAGATGGAAGAGACTTAGGATGCTTCCATTTTTTTTGTTTGGAACATGGAAACACTTCCCAGCCTTCATGTTGAAAGGCTTAAATCTGGTTTATAGGACTAAGTCTTTTCCACAGTTTGCAGCACCAGTCATCATCTTTCTACACAAGATTTACACAAAGCATAACTTATTGGCAGTTACATCCTAAATTTTATTTTCATCCATCACCCATGCACTGCTTTCAGGGACTGCTGTGCAACTGCAGCTGTAGGCAGAGACAGCAGACAAAGCCTCTCATTTCTCAGAAACAAATCTGGCTACTATTGAATATTATTTTGTCTACAGGACCAATAAACCCAGCAGTCCTGCTACTGGCCGATTTATGGCCTTTCAATTACCTGGTAATGGCAATGCTGACACCTTGATACATGGTTATCGTAAGCACACATGGACTCAGCAACCTTTTGGAAATGCAGTTCAATGTAAATGTTTTTGTTATATAGCATAACCTGACACAACATAATGGTTGTGGTCACTGAGTGATGCCTTTTCAAAACAGAAACACTGACCTTGATAGAAATACCTGTGTCTGCTCACAGGCAGAGGTGGCAGAGAAATTATTCCAGAGGGAATGTATCAGCAACTGGCTCACAGGAAAAAACGTGGGGTTTCGGTGTCTTTTTTATGGGCGAGTTTATGAAACCAGAGAAACCCAGTTCCTGGCTAGAAAGGATTGATAGGAACGAAGAATGGTTTAATCGAAAACAGTTTGTGCCTGAGATTATAAGCAAACACTGTCTTTGCTGAGTATGAGTCATGTGCTTGCTGCATAGCACTGTGTGTCTTGAGACAGCAGCTAACAGACCGTGTCATACTTCTTGTAGGCTTGGCTTTTTGCACTTCTTAGCTTGTTCTCTCCTTCATGTCAAAATGAAAGAAATTTATTGTTGAAATGAGAAAGTCAGTTTCATGGAAATTGTTCTTGAAGCTCTGTGATTAATTTCTAATTCTAGACACCAGGGCTTCGTTATTTGCGTGTTAATTTGTGACCTGAATAATGTAATGATGTAAAACACCTGGCAAAAATATTTTGCAAGAGTGTTTTTAAAATAATCTGTGCTAAAATAATACATGTAGATTTTTTTTCTTGGAATTCAGGACAAAACAACCTGGAAAATCCAATAGCCTGGATTCTTGCTGTGCTTTGTGTGTCCACATGCTGCACGTTCCTGCTTGTTGCTTTAATATGCAAAATGTAAGTATAACTGTTTTCTTTTTAATTACAGTATAACTAAGGACTAGATGCTCAACAGATATAGGCGGATGCTACAAGCTTTGCTTAATTTTAAGAAAGGGAACTGAGTTTGGGATTCAACCATAATTATACAAAGTGAAGTAATGAATAAGTAATCGTCAACCTCATTAATTATCAGTAATAACATTCAGCAAAATTGGTGGGGAAAAAGGTTGTTCAATTTAATCTTAAACAACTAAACAATATACTGAATGAGGTGAATTTGTTAAAAATCTATTTGTCCTTATCTCTTTTCTTCACTTAAATGGAGCTAGTTGGGTCAACGATTTCTGCAGCAGAACTCTGTCTTTAACCCTGATGAAAGCTTCTGAGAGCAACTTTCATGGCTAAAATGTAGAGACCAATATTTTCTCAGTATTGTTTAGCTCACCCTGCAGACCTACACTCTACACAGGGCCCTGGGCATGTAGGTTGAATTTCAGTAGACATCAAGAAGTGTAGTAGAAGCTTTGAAGATGTAAAAATTCAGTGTGTTTGTGTTTACTGCTCCTCTGTACCTCTTAACACCAGCAAGTGCATTGAACTTCTGTTTGCTTTGAGTTTTTGAACTGTTCGTGTAGTGTGTTTTTGATTACTACAGAGGCTATGGATGCCGTGTAGTAAAAACAGTTGCCATGTAGTCAAGCTTCCCGAAATGCGCTATGAAGAAACTCAGATACGCTTTGGATTTCTGTAGCTGTGACTAGTAAATCATAAGTGATGGATTAAAGAATCAATGTAATTACAAGCTTCTCTCTTGAAACATGCATGAAGCAGCCATTATCAGTCAGCAGTAAACACAGCTCCCACTAATGTAAGTGCTGTCCTCGACTCCGCCAATTTCTTATTAATTTCTTTTAATACCTTTTAATTTACTGGTCACCCTGATGTTGGCTATTTTCCTTTCCATACTGCATTTCCTTTATCAAATAATGTTCTTAGTTACGGGATGTTATGTCAGAATAACTGTTATTAACTTCCCGTAAATGTCTGGTGTCTATGATAGCCTGTTCTTAAGCCAATTTAGTTAGCATAGCAGGTCTCAATAAGCAATCATTTTTGGAACAAGATAGATTAACTCCCTAGAGTGTTTACTTATGTTGTGCTTTGTATGCACTTGTTCCCAGCTATGCACCTTCATGTATTGGTGGAAATCCCCAAACTGCTCTTACTCACATCACCAATTCCTTATGGATTGATCTACCTGTGTAGCTGCAGGTCCTCCACTACTCCGGTGTAATCTTCATCAGCTCTCTCCATTCTCCTTGCAAAACACCAGCACCAGTTCATCCCACCACCAGTTTGTAGTAATCATAATGCTCCGTGTTTTCCTGTGGAGCTCTGCAAGTCTTTGAATATTATGCAGTTACCCCTCGCGGAGATCCTGAAACAGATATAGGGCAAGAAATATGTATAGGGGAAGACGACTTCTTAAGGACCAGCTTGAAGATGCTGTAATGATGCATTTTGTAAATATTATATACATAAGTCAAATTTAAGGTAGCATTTCCAGGTTCAGATGCTGATGCTACATTGGTTGCTTCTGGGAGATTCTCTCTGCCTGATTAGTATATAGCTCCCTAGCACCAAAGGGTTTATTACATAATGCTTTTGCCAAAATGATTAAAATTTTCTGCCTGCTACACTAAATTTCATGAAGTTGCTAGCTTTACTCCACCCTTCCCAAGCTGCTTCTTGCCCAGTGTCCTTGACACTTCTCTAATACTCCAACCTGCCCTGGGAGGAGGTAGGAAAAGCAAGAAGATGGAATGCAGCACTTAGCCTGCTCCTTTTTTGTATCTGCAGATATTAAAAAAAGAAAAATAGAACAGGCTCCCTAGATCACAGTTTCATAAGTACTCAGATTTTACGGCTCTTGAAAATTCATGAAGTGTACCGTGCAATTCAAGCTACAGAATAATTTCAAATTTCATACTATTTGAAGCCATTATAAGGAATTTCATTATACCAAAGACTTCTATACATTTTTCTGTGTGCTTCCTGGTGATTGCAGGCATCAGAGATACAGCCCAGACTTTGGGAGAATTGCTACAAGACAAAGCAGCCCTTTGGAACTGTTCGGATAGTCTTTCCCCTTCACTTACATACAGTAGCTGATAGGGTTACTGTCTTGATAAAAGTACAAAAAAGTACAAATACAAGTGAATGTTTTCTTAGTTTGCCCCCCACCTTTATGAATAAGCACCTTCTGTACTTCCTTAGGCTGTGCCTTGGAATAACATTTTCTCTTGGAGGTGAGCCCACAAGAGGATATAGTTAATAACTTACTCCCAGCTGCTCTCCATTTAATTGACATAAGGACAGTCGGTAGCCCTCCACATCATGAAATCAATGTGGTGACCCCAACCTCCACCAGATTCCCCTCCCTCTCCTGTACCCTACTCCAGTCCATGACCAGCCACATGTTGCAGGGAAGTCATTTGGAAAATGTCACAGGGAATCTCAGGGGATGCAAGGCACTAGAAAAGGCACTCTAACATGCAGTGAAAACAAATATTTTATCAGTCTCATCATAGTGGTTAGAAGAGTGAAAAGAAGAGCTTGTTCTTTTCCTTATGTGCCTGTGGGAAAAGTAGCAAATTTCAGGAAGACATACACAGCACAATAGCAGGAGGCCCTGAAAATGGGGACTTCAGGCAGGAGAGTCCCATAGGGTTTTTCCAAAGGCTGAGGGCCCCAGTAGCACTAGTGGAGAGAACCATGCTCTAACCTGTGTGGAGACAAGCAGAGATTTCTGGAACACTTCTTGTGACAAGTTATTTAATCATATAACTCCAACTTTTCAGTATTCTGCAAAAAAGAACAGGACCATTTTGAGGGCACCACTGCCACCACCCCCACCAGCGTCTCACTGCAAAGACTTTTGCACCTGAGGGGCAAGCAGCCCCAGGAACACAACTGTGCTTCTGCCGCATGTCTGTTGGGTGCTTGTGCATCCCCTCCTCAAGGTGTCTTCTGGAAGTGACATGTAACCTATGCTTTTTGCTGACTCAATAAATAATTTTGATATGGCTCCATCAAAATCTTTTATTGACAAACAGCACAACTAGAAACATGCCAGTTCCAAACAAAACCACATCCTGTTGGTTACATTTCTCAGCAGTAGTATAGGTCAAACCCACACTCAGATGAAATGTAATGCAGGTGAAATCACGTGGCCTTCAGCATCTTCCTCCCTAAAAGCTTGGGACACCTTACAAAGTCTAGGAGCCATGAAGACAGCAACACTTGCAAGGCTAACTTGGGTATGATCACTAACACCTAACCTTTAGCAGGAAAGCTGGGAAAAGTAGAGATTATGCCAGGTGCTGGAGTATTGATATTGGCAATCATCCTGGCCCTGCTCCCGAGTTACACCACTGCCATGCTACTGACCCATTCTTTTGGCAGTGTCCACACAAGTTTGACTTGTCCTCTGCAGCCAGCGATGGTTGGACTGCCTCCAGCATGTCAACAAAAGAGGTGCAAATGTCTCCTAGGAACAACTTACACCCTGCTTTTCTGCCCCGTATTCCCACTTCTAGCATCTCTATCACAAACCCTCTTCTGTGTGCAGCAATGGGGAAACCATCCTTGCTTGGACAGGTCTATCATGTGAGCAGTGGTAAGTCCCTTCCCTTTCCCTAAAAATTAGTTAAGCATCAATGTCTCCTTCAGGCAACAGCACCTGAGACAGGAAGGTTTAGCTCCAAACTGATAATCAGAAAATATCATTCTTCCTCAACTTAACGGTGAGGAATAGTAGGATAAAAGAAATCTTGACAGAATTCAGCAAGCTTTTGGAACAAGAATAGCCATAAGAACATAAGCAGACATCAGCCAGAAAAATTGCTACAAAATAAATGGGGCAGAGAAGCAGATTCACCCATGGTCCCAGTGCCTAGGGCACAGGAGAAGTGCAGCTAGGCCTTTTCCCTCGGTCACTTCTCTGCTTCATGTACGTCAGACTAGCTTCACAGAACAGGTGACACATGCTAATTCTGTACTAAATTCTATAATTTTCACTCAGGCCAAGTTCCCATTAAAATCTGGCCCTATTTGGACATCATGCTATCAGGGGTAGAGATAGTGAATGCATTTTAGCTGTTGAAATGTGATGTCTGTACTCTGGGAAATATCAAACGCAAGAAAAAGTTCACTCTGCGGCATTTGCTATCGCAGAAATACATATGCTTGTATGCTTCAGCCAGACTAAAAAGTGTCAGTCACGAGAGTATCTCAAAGGGTGTTAGCAGGATGAGTTATTACACTGCTAAGCAGAACCGTTTGCTGTCAGCTATCTCTGGTCCTGTTCCTTGCCTCTTCCTTGTTCCCTCAGCACACAATTATTTGCAGTTGTTCTCCCACTGAGAGACACAGGCAGATTATGTCCAGAAACCAAAGTCTGAGCAAGGGGCAGTCTGTCTTGAATGTCCAAACAAAGTAGATGACGAGCAGCCCCTGGGAACGTCAGTGTGAACAGACAGATCAGAGCAATTAATTTCTCTCCAAGACAGGCCTATTGCTGGCTGTTAAAAGCCGTGGCAATGCTGTCTTGAATCAGACCTTCTAGCCCAACTTTCTCCTGCAGCTGTGATGGGAGAAGCTGATGAGGGAAAGCATCAGCCTACCACCTCTTTGCCAATGACACGTCCCCAGGGTCCAGAAGTGTCCTGGTAGGAATGGCACACCTGCCCTGTCCTCAGGTTGTCTGCTGACGGACCATTATCCATTACTTTCACTCTGTTTGAAGCTGCTGCTGCATCGGATGCTGATGATGGAGTGGTACTGGGGCAGGAGGGCTGGCAGTGCAGGGAGACATGATTTCTCACTGAGCTAAACACATTCTGCTTGTTGGATATGCCATCCATCAGAAACAGCAGTTCTTTCACATCCCTCCTTTACTATTTTTTGCAGAAACCACGTATGGAGTAAACTGTTTCCACCAATTCCAACACCCAGCAACAAATTCAGAGATCCCTTCCCAAATGACTATGAGGTAAAATAACGTTTTACTCACTGTTTTTTTTTTTCTTGCTGGAAGGAATGCCTGTGTTTGTGTGCTGCTTTTTCCCGGTAGGGCTGGGAGCAAATAGCTTGTTATTGCTCAGTTAAAGCCTTTTGACCTCTTAGGATTTCTAGTGCCCATATGAAACGTGGGCTACATTGTCGAGTGTGTTGTGCAGAACATGCCTAGTTGGAAATTCGTGGGTGCAGTTAAAATAGTGTTACGCACAGTCCTGACTGTCACATGAGTTAGCCATTAAATTCAGCAATTTGTGAGGCTGTCCTTGCAATCATAACTGCTGTGGTGGGTTCTCACCTTGCTGCCTGGCCACTGCTGTATCTCTGGATCTAACCTTGTTTGTAGATGAAGTTTTGGGGGGAGTGGTTTAAAAACAAATGATAGGACTAAGTGTGATTGTAGAGTGTTTTTCTAATATACAATGAATTTCAGACACACGGTGCCATACCTGTGGCTCTGCAGTTTGAATCCTGGAGAGCTAATTTACTTTGTGAAACCTAACAATGGGAAATGCTTTGGTTCTACTGTTAAGCTGGTCTTAAGCCTTATTATGTTTGCTGTTACTTCCCGATAAATACATTTGCCTTACAGATAAGATAAAAATCCTCATTGTCTGCTCAAAGGAAGTGCTGCTCAGTAACTTATTTTAATTTGTCCCCTTAGAATAGGGGTTTGATTTTTTTTTTTTGTTATTGTTCTTATTCCATGGTTTGGTCAAGGAAACAGGCTTAAAAGATTATTATATAATGTTTGTTTTTAATTAAAGTCACTGGTGTAAAATAACACAACTTAGGGTATCGCAAATAAGAATATGGGAAATAGCAAATATTAACACTGTAGCTAGAAAATGTGAGCTTACAAAGGCTGTTTCACTGCCTTGTATTTAGTAATTTCTTTATTTAAAGTGAGATTGGTGAGAGTAGGTGATACTAGCTGGAGGCTTTCTGCTGGCAGTGCGGCCGTGAGGGAGGTGGCCCTGGCAAGGAGAGGTGACAGCATGGCCCTGGTGGCTCTGCTAAGATCACCTAGGAGAACAAAACCCCTGGCTGCTGTTTGTTGTGGCAATTCAGTTCCTAAATTTGTAGCATAAACAGCGGGGTGAGGTGATGCAAGCCCTGCTCAGTGGTGGCAGCACAGCCCGTGGGAACCAGGCTCTGCCTGAGAAGGAGCTCTGTCTGTCTCCCACTGCCCCCGCGGGCTTCCCAGCAGCTGTGCTACTGCTTTCTGCTTTCTCCTGCAAGTCACTCGGTCCCTGTGTGCTTGCTTGTTCAGCTCTGCTCCATATCGACAGTTAAGGATCTGACCCTAAAAGTGGGCTTTGCTGCTGTTTATTCAGATAAATCCATGTGTCTCATAACCTGTTCTCCAGCTCCTAAGGCACTTTGTCCTTGAGTGCAGAGGCCTGTCCAGTGGGACACCCTGGTCAGCTGCATTGTGCAGAGCACACCAAATGGGCCTTTTTGGGTGCAGGGGCTGCTGGCTCAAGGAACAAAGGGATGAGCCACCCTGTGAGAACTTCAGCTGGAATGTGAACTTTCTGGCAAAATTATCCTGTTGAAACCAATCATTTTTCTCGGCGCTTGCTTCACTAAATGTTTTGGGTGAATCCCTCTTTAAATGCATCAACTTGAAACATGGCATTTTGCAAAACATTAGATGAGAGCACTTGTTTCAATGCAGGCTTAAAACAGTATGTTGTGACTTCTCTCTTGTAATTGGTGCAGCCCTAGTTTATCTCCCAGCTCCCCAGATAACAGCTGTGTTTGCTTTTCCAGAGAGCACGTACCTGCACCAGTGAGACGGAAACGGAGTTTGGCAGCTTCGCTGAGGATTTCTACTGCAGCACACTTGATGACTCTGTCTTCTGAGAGGCTGTGGGGCTGGTGAGGCTGCATGGCCCTGGCACGTCACTCAGCATTGGATCGGGCTTTGAGTCACATCCACTGCAGTGACATTTCTAATGGGAAAGGAGGACTTGCTTCCACAAAGAGCCTTGTGTAAGGATAAGCTATGAAACAAAAAGTCCCAGTTCAAGCAGGATGCAATTACATGGTACAAGGGCTGTGTAGGAAAAAAAAAATCTGGAAAAGAGCTAGTGGCTTTTCTTCTGGTTGACAGCTTAATCTTTTGGATTTTTGTTTTGTTTTAAATAACTGACAACTCAAGATGCAAAATGCAAACTGAGACTTGGCACAGTCCTGGGAATGGCTGCAAGGTATCCAGCCATGGTCCCTGATGGTGACCAAGGTGAGTCAAATGTTAGTAAAAGAGTAAAATAAGCTGTAGAGCACGTCAGTGCTGACATCCTCAGTGCTGCACAGTTATGGCAAATCTATCATGACAGTGGGGACCCACACCTGGCCTTCACCAATACACTTTGGGATGAAACAGTGTGTACTCAGTGAACAACCTGAATAACCTCCATGGCAATGCAATTTCTTGATAACAGAAGTGTCTGTCTGTGCTGTGTGCAAGCTGTGCCAGGCATACGGTGACACCTGGGGAGGGTAACAGTCTGACTCTCAGATTTTTCTCATGAAGATCGGGTATTGGTAAAAATGCCTGATGCCTGCTGCACGCCTCTCCTTGGGTGTCCCGTCCGTCCAGCAGGCAGAGGAGTCATTGCTGTTTATTCCTCTCCTGGCTTGTGGAAGTTTATTTTTACTTCAGGTTATTTTCTTCCTTCTTGTAAGAATAGTACAGTTTACAAAGGCAAGCAGGTATTTTTAATATCTTGGTTTTGCTAGGGCTTTTCCCAGCTTTTGGCTACATGAAGCTGGTGGGGCTCCAATTGCTGACGGCTGTGTGGGAATCAAAGCAGCTGGCTGAGATGGCAATCTGGGTGCTGTGAGACCCTGATTTCAATGTGAAATGAGCTTTACCTGTGTTCCATTCCTTTCTGAGTGAGGGAGTGCCCCTGGGATGAGTGGGCTCTGAAAGTGTGTCTGGTTGCCCACATGGCTGCTAACTGGGAGGCATGGGAGATTCGCAGCTGGCTCATTTTAAGACCAAAGTTCCTTTGCAGGCTCTTGCCTTTGACTTTGGCTGGTGACATCTCCAAAACGACAAGAAGAAATCTTTTGTGCTTCCTGGCACAATAAAGTAATACTTAAGCAGGGAAAGAAGAGAAGAAAAGGAAAATGGCAGAAACTGATAAAATTCCTCAGTTGAACCTAAAAAACAACACACAGTTTTGGAATGCAGAGTTTTTAACTGTACAACAATTAAAGAACTGTGTGAAGGACCTCTTGGTACTCTGCAGAAGCTTTTGGAGCATCAGGGAGCTGGGCTTCTCCTTCAGATGCAACTTCAGCTGCCTTCAGCTAATTTTGAAAATCCAGGCCCAATTCTGAAACCTGTTTTACTTCACTATCTGTTCTTCCATCTCGAACTGAGCTTGAGACAATGTTGGTTTTGGTTTGTGATTTGTTTACTTACATTGTGTAATCCACAAGGGAGTTACCAAATAAACCTCCTGCTGAAAACCACTTGAACAACTCGGGCTTTGACCTCTCTGGCTGTGAATCACAAAGCTTTCCTGTTTCTTCAGAGTCCCTTCTACTTCCAAGAAACCTCCTGTCCGTCGAGCTGGCCTGAGGTGGAGTTAAGCACATTAACAAAGAATAAATGAAAAGTTTGACCCAGCAAGTAAATTGTTTGGAAAGTAGCGAGTGTAATGGAGTTCCTAGGTATTACAGACTGAAAATAATTATAATAAATGAGCCAGTTCTGATATGGGTAAAATAGCATGGGTCCATCAAAATTAATGTAGCTCATTAATACAACAATATTTGTGCCTCAAATGTCTCTCCTGCAAGTTATTTTAATAGATTTGAGGTGCGCAGCTTTAATAGTCTAAAATCAGGATTTCATTACTAAAATCCTAAAAATGAGACTAAAGAGAGTTCATTTACTGTAATGTATTTTATGTCATGCCTTCAAGTGGCCTAACAAATAAGATTTCTAAAAATAATTTCATTCCCATGAATAGCAAGATATTGCAGAGATTAAAATATTTCTATGTGTAAGTGTATTTTGCATTTGAGGTGTACGTTTGGTCTGTGAGTGAGAGTGTGAATACTTGGCACTTACTTACAAAGGCAGGGGTGGTCTCAGGCAGCTGAGCCGTTCCCAGGGCACATGGGCAGGTAGCTGGGGTGGAAAAATACTCTCTTGCTTTTCTGTGTCACTGAGCAGGATGTACGTCACAGGAAAACAATGCAAACAACTGCAGAGAGCTGGCGATGATAAGAAAACCCATTTGGATGTTCATCTGATCAGCAAGGGCACATCAGGTCCTCAGGACTTCCAGGCAGGATGGGCTCCCCTGGGGACAGCCAGGGCTCGACGACTTTGAAAGTCCTTCCTGGCATCCCAGTGCTGCCTTGTGCAGGTGTGTGATGGAGGAACCTCACCTGTGCTAAACAAGATCAGACCGTGCAGGATAAGGAAAGCAGTTCCCGGCAGAGCTGCCTCCTCACAGCCATTACGTCTGGAGCAATCAGTCTTCATTGCAGGCAGCAGGAAAGAAGAGAGAGCATGTTCAGTACATCCCAGGCAATTTGCTCTTATCGACACACGCTGCTCGCAAGCTCTGCAGTGGGGAAGATGCCACGCTTAAGGCTGTGCATCGCACTTTGCCACTCTTATGCCAGCTCAAACCACTATTGAAGTTGTCCCCAAAATCCTACATAAGAATTATAAGTTTTGTGCCTAAAGGGCACAGAAATATTTACTTAGATTTTTTTTATCCTTAAACCCAGTGCGCTCCTCCTGCTGCAGCCTTTCCCCACTGCCTCCACCAGAACAGCCACAGGACCATGCCCCTCATTCCTCCCTCTATAGAGGTCAATTTTAAATTTGCTTTTTGAAAACTGAATTGTGTTACCAGGCCACTTCATTTTTAAGCTTCATTGATGGCAAAGTGCAATATTGCTCCTTTGAAATGCGGAGCCGCCAGATCAGCACAATCACATGACTAAAACATGACAACTCCTAAAATCAGAATTAGAGAAGAAGGTTTGGTGGATTTCAAGCAGTGCTCCTCAAAATTCTCAGAAACCCACAAAGATGATGAAAGAGGCGATGCTGTACCTGGAGGGGGCTTTGCTCTGGGTGTGTGGTCACCAATGCTCCACTCTTCTGTGCTGCTCACTGATCCCCAGCTCACGTGTGCAGCTGCTGCTGTGAACTCCGCTCCCAGACAGTTGCAATGGTCATAGTCAGCCACGATGATAGTGAATGCTAGTTTGGTCCTTTTGTTTGGTTTTCCTTTTCTTTTTCACTCTGAGCTTCCCAAGCTGTAGAGGCTCCACTTCGATGGTAGCAGCCCACGTGCGCTTGAAATGATCTTGACTCTATGTAAACAGCCCATTTTTTTTTGCAGATTTAGAACAGAGATGTATAGATATTTTTTCCTCCTCCACGAAGTTTTGACTTAAATCAAGTCCTATTTTGTATCTTCACATCAGTGACAACCCCAGCAGACGCTGTCAATTGCTGTGGTGAAATTTGTCACCAGGTGCAATGAAACGTGGAGGAAAAACGCTCCTGGAAGACAGGTATCTTTACAAATGACAGAATATTTATTACCAATACCTTTAAAAAAAGATTACATCTGCTAGATCACTGATAAATATCATTTACACTGGGGAGAAAACTACAGAAGCTTTTTTTTTGTTCAATTTTTCTTGATTTTGTGCATTTTTTTGTTTTTGTGTTTTTTTTACATAGAAGTAACCATATCAAACTAAGAAAGGAACACAGCTTGAAATACTGACAATATTTCTCTGGTCAACACCCCTGACTTTTACACAAGTGGAATCCCGATTATGAGTTACTGAATAAATATATTTAGAAGGTCTAAAAGTTAACTGTATTATTTTGTAAGCAAAAAAGACAAATTACAGGCAAATTCAAGCTATCAGGAAAAAAAAAAAAACCACTGCAGCGCATTTAAACTTGAAAATTTTATAGAAAATTCCATTGCCTTTTACTAGCGTTATCCCATCTGAGTGAACTTACAAAATTACCCCGTAGTAACAAACAGTCCTTCTCTTAAGAAGAATTATTTTGCTGTGGATATTGTTGTTTTCCAGCGTGACTCTATTTTGCCTTCAGGCATCTATGAAGAGTTCTAAAGAAATGCAGACTTCCTAGCAGAGAACTACTGGGAGATCCCACATCCCTGCAGACAACCTGCACCTCCGTGGGAGCCCCAGCAGCTGCGTGGCACTCCCCAAAGCACGGCACAGCTTCTCTGATGCTCTAGGTTCAGACCAGATTTCCTAAGTGTTTTCTACATAGTGGAGTTACGACGGATGATCAGTTATGTTCCAATGCACGTGGAAAGCAAGCGCGTGTTTGGGCAACAAACCCAGGGCAGCTTTATGTCTCAGAGTTGCTGTGTTCTGATTTCCTTGGAATAAAATCCCCCAAAGCAAGGAGTTAGCTGGCTTTACACCCAAAGGTGAGAACCGCGTTGTTCACTTGCTCCTTCAGGTACCTGTCCCTTTTTGTCACTAGAGGCAGAGATTGCATCTTTGCAGCATCTTCATTCCTACCCAATTTAATGCTAATTATGATAAAGACAAAGCTATTTCAAGACAGTAGAAATGGATCCTTGTTGCACGATGCCAGAATATTAGCTACATGTCCTGTAGTCCTCAAAAACCCCAAAAATTCATGTTTTTTTTCAACATAAAATGTTCTTACTGAGTATTTCGAGTTTGTCTTGCTTAGACCTCTGAATAAAACGTACCATCTTGTGTTTTATAAGCACTGATTTAACACAAGAATCATTGTAACTGCCATTCAAATACAGCTGCATTACCAATGGAATCGGGAATGGTTCTGCCTTGTGTAGCCTTGTAAAACTGTACAGTAAAGTTGCAGCCAATTTCCTAAGAACAACTTTGAACTCTCAGTCATTAACGAAAAAATCCCAAACAATATTTTCATGATAATGTCATCCATAGCATTTTATAGCAGAGGAAAAATTAATATCTACATCATATGTTAACTTTAAAAAATTCTATAAAACACTAAATATATAATAAAAAATATGCATATAAGGACATATGTAAACTGCTTTGGTAACATCATATTACAGATGTTTTCAGTGCATTGCAGAGTTTCCAAGGAAACTTCAGACAAAGCTATATTTGCTTTGAGGAAGTACTGTATAATGCCATTCCTAAAGAAGCATAAACATTTTTCCAGTAGTAAGATGTACTCAAACCACAATATTACTTAGTACTGGGTGTCTTCAAAACAACTAGCTAAATGTTGCTTATATTATAAACAAGAAGTCCTTTATGGATTTTTTGTCATAAACTGGATCGAGCTGTGAGCGATATCATTATTGTGCTGATGGCTGACAACGTACAGGCGTTGGAGGTCGACGAGCCAGATCCTCTCGCGTACGCATCTGAGCAAAGGAGAGAGGGGGAGAAGATAAGCCAGCAGTGAAGACAGCGGCCTCCATTAACACTGCCCTCCCCCCAAGATTTTAATTGTTTCTTTCCATGAAGCTTGGTGGTGACAGGAAGGTTGCACCCCCCACACGGTCCCTTCCTCCTGCCACGACAACGTTCTGTTTACTGCGTTTCACTTCTCTAGCTGAATTAATCCATTTAACTTATTTTCCTGCCACTGTTGTATTGAGGCTACTTTCACAATTACTTTGTGGCCTGTTTACTTTATTTTTTACAACTGCACTATATTCAAGCTGTTACTTATGGCACCAGCCTGGCACAACCTTTGTCCTAGAGGAGCTGCAAACCTGCTCTGTGGTCCACTGTGTTGAACCAAATAGGAACTGGCATGCGTTCCTGCTCTCCTGTGTTTGCTGATTAAATTCCTCTGCATGGTTTATACAGCCACAGTGTACAACTGTGGTGGAGATAATTTTGATTCACCCAGGGTTTTTTACATTGCTGTAATTTTAATGCCATTTTCCTGCATTGCAGAGGCTCATGATTTAATGCAGCTTATAAACTGTGGCATTATTAATGGAAGATGGGACATGGAGATTTTGAAAAAGCAGTGTTGTGTAATAAAATACTCTCTTTTCTGTTTGTTCTTCTACACAACCTCATTTCCTTAAATAAATATTTATACATCCAACACACAATGGGATATGGCTATACAGTAGCCTTATAAATTTAAAAGCCTCTGAACACTGCATTTTGTTATAGTGAATTGCAGTGAAACAGTATATTCAACATATATATATATATGAGTATGGAAGTAGAAGAGTGGGAGGTGTCTAGAAATCTTAAATACAAATATAGCTATTTGCGACAGTGTTTCTTAGAGTTTAATCTTACACGGGATGAAATCAGAAATACTGGGTTTGGGTAAGTCTGAGTTTCCTCTCCCTGCCTCGGAGATGGCCAGACATAGAGCCTGCTCCTGCTCAGCTTCAAGGATCTGGTTCTTTCCCATTTGTAGATGTGAATGGTGACTGAGGTGCGGCAGGTCAGCCCTGCCAGCGGGTGAAGAGGAGAGGGGCTGGGGATGTTGGTTCCCTGCAGCTCGGCAGGGGCAGGAGTGGGCACTCACCCCAGTTCCTCCCCTCCTTACTTGATATCTTTGGAATTCGTATTTGTTCGCTGCTGCTGCCATCGCCCCCATCACTAAATGGCTTTATCTCTATGATGTAGTCCTCGTTGAATGGCAGGGAGAGCTCCACGGAGGTTTTATTCGTTTCTATTACAGACGTGCTGCTTTGCCTGTTCCACCTGTACAAAACCTGCAGCAAAGGGAAGAGAGAAGAGGAGGCAGAAATGGCAGAGATGTCCACTGCCCTAACAGCATCAAGATTTATTGCTGCTCTTTTCCTGCCTCTGATGCTCAGACACATGGTCTAGTTGCAGAGGGGTATTTGGATTTTGCTGAGGACCCACACCAGCACAACTGTAACAGTGCCCGGGCAGTGGAGGTGAGACTGGGAGGAGGGTGATTACTATGTGCAGCACCAAACGCAGCTTTGACACCTGACAGAGCGCCTCAGCAAAATCATTAGCTTGATCAAGCTAAAATAAATCCCAAGGCTTACGTAGAGAGGTCAGAACATCTTATTGTGTTTCTTCAGGAAACTGAATTGAGGTGCCTGATGAACTTCAGCTTCCGAGAATAACTGGCTTTTTTGAAGTACTGTCTAAGATCTGGGAATTTTACTAATTTTGATCATGAATCATGATATAAAATATAAGATTTCCAGGAAAAAAAAAAGAGAGAATGGGAAACATTTTGCCATGACTCAGGAAAGAAATCTGGCTCTATTTTCTTAACATGAAGTTAAAAGAGGACTTTTTAGAAACCCACTAGACAGTTTGCTTTTTCAGGATGATAAGTCTCTCTCACCTTCTTTCAACTGACTTCATTTGCATTTCAAACCTAAAATATGTAGTGAAAAGTTGTTCCAAACTGCTGAGGTTCAGCTGAGGTTTTGACTAAAAACCCTGAGGAATTACTTAGTTTTGATAACCGATATAGTGCACCAAAGATACGTAAAAGTTAGTGTAGAAATTCAGGACAGGTGGCACAGGCTCACAAAGTTGCCACCACCAGCATTTCAAGTTGTGAATAAAATACAAAGCATGTCCAGGTTCTTCATTGTTTCAAGCTCTGGTGGAAAATGTTTGCACAACTCAGCCCTTGAGGCAATGGCTGCAATTGAACTCCAATGTCTACTGTGGGCCAAATTAAATGATTGGGGAAGGTGACAGAGCTGTATTCTTCCCAAGATTTCTCTCTGGTTAAAGTGTATCCTATTAAAGCTGCTACTAATGAGAATTCTCTTTTTTTTCTGTTTGGCTTTGGTTTCTGAAGAAAATGCGAGCTAGTAAAAAAAGCATTTTTAAAAAAAATCTGCAATTAAGGAATCAACTACAGCCTTTGGAAGTCCTGCAGGTGAGAGCTTCAAAGGGAAGAAGAGAGTAAAGGCCCCTGCTCTGAGACTTGTGCGGGTGCTCACTGCAGTGAGGATGAGTAGCCAGCAGAAAGTGCTCCCTGTACATAGGTGCGGCCTCTGTTTCTGGAGGAATGTTCCAGTTTTAACTTGGAAAACCATGCCAATGCCATGAAAAACACCTTGTCTGATGTTACTATAACATACCACTTGACACCGGATTCACATATATGTTCCCTGTAATCCAGTACCAGAACCCAGCAACACCTTAAGCTTAGTGAGGATTCACTGCCAGACCAGGGGGTGGTGAGGGAGGTGGTGAGGCCATTGGTGTCCACATGCCCATGATGAAAAAATACCTTGTAGCCTCTCACTTCTGACTCATTGTCCAATGCTTTCACTTGGTCCCAGTTCAATATGATCTTGGAGTCAGATGAATTCCATACGATGTTTCCAGGGGGCTGACTTGGTGCTATATCAAAATATAGATAGCATTGCATTACTAAGGAGCAATGTTTCCCAGCTGGACCCCTCCCTGTATCAACATGACTCCCATCACCATAGATGAGCATGCTCAGAGTCCTATTGCTCTGGAAAACTAATGAGCTGTTACACTGATCTGTGTCCTCAAGGTCACAGGAGGTGTGACACAACACAGTGCTCTAAATGAAAAAAGGATTCAGTCAGTTGCTTAACATGCCTGAGACCAGAGGAAAAAAGCCCTCTTGAATGATGAGATAAATATTTAATTTCCCTGCACAGCTGTGATTTCTGTTTTGCCTGCTCTGCTTACTTAACACAGGGAAGAGCCTTATCAAAAAAAAAAGCCTCGTGCACAGGAAAGTCTGACAGTTCCTTCAGACTCAAGAACACTTGAAAATTATAGAGGAGATCACTAGTAGAAACCTCCTCAGACTAGAGCCCTTTGTCCCCACAAACACTCACGTGGCTTTTTTGTTGTGACGTTGACCGCAGCACTGGAGGGACCGGTCCCAGCTGTGTTGTACGCCCTGACTGCCAAGTGATACAGCACATTGCCTCTCAGGTTGGTAACTTTTGTAGATGTTTGATTGCCAACCGTTCGAATCCTTTTTGCGTTTTCTTCCTTCTCATCATGTCTCCAACATCTGACCTGAGAAGCAGAGCAGGTATGTTTATCTCCAGCTACGGGCTGGCAGTACCTGGTCATTTCCAGCGCTAACTCTGGCATTTCTGCCTGAAGTGCAAGTGTCACAGGGAGAGGTCTTGCACTGTGTTACAATCCCATCTCGTTCCTTGTTAGAAATCAGCATGGCTGCACATTCATGCAGCTTTCCCCCAGCAAGCTCTGCTTTTCATTTTCAGCCAGATTACATACAGAAAAAAGTAGAAATGTTTACCATGTGAGAAAAATCTCCACGTACTGAACAAAAGCGAGCAAATACGCTGTAGGAACCCTCCTGCTCCGTGGCAGGCAACAGCAGCACTGCAATGACTGCCCGTGGCGTATCTCTGTGTCTCCTCAATGCTGAGTACTGAAAGGATGCTTCACTGCATTTCCATACCTCATATCCCTGTATTCTTCCTTTGTGGTGGTTTTCCTGTGGGGGAGTCCATGAAACTTCAACATCTGAGGCTGAAAGACTTCTGGCCAAAACAGTAGTTGGGGCTCTTGTTGGCTCTGGGTAGAGGAGTTAAAAATAAAATTAAGATTTTCAATTTTAAGTTCAATTAGTCCTAAACTTCAAGGGATTTATCTTCTTCATTACACAAGAAAAGCATATGACTGAAACAAACTTCCACATTTTAAAACAATGGCCTGCCAGCCTGTGCCAGACAGCGCTGCTTCTCTGCCTATGAAATAATAAGATGTCATTACTAAACTCAATCCAGGATACCATGTACTGTAATTAGGACAAGAGGGAACATTTTCTAATCAGTGGACATTAATTCATACTAAATCTCAGCAGAATTCCTTCCAGATTACATATTACTTTTCCATTAATATCAAAGATTTCATTACGATTAATGTTATTTTAATGACTATCAAAAGAATTAATCATGGCTCGCCATTTATTATAAATCAGAGCAAGGATTAGGTATCAAAGGATATGTCAAGGTGGATACTAAACCCTTTCAGACCCGGCCAACCCCTTTGTGTTCAGTGGCAAGGAGGAGGGAGGAGGTGGGGTGGGCTCCTGGCTCTACCTTCCTCTGCAGAGTAGACGACCGTCACGGGGCTGAATGACCCTTCTCCCTTGTTGTTGTACACCCCGACTTTAACTTCGTAGGGGGAGAAGGGTGGCAAGGTCTCGTTGCGGAAGACGTATCTGGCAGCATCGGGGGAGGCCACAACGGTCTGCATCCAGCTAACGGTGCCGAAGGGGCGGAAGGCCACCACGTACCCAAAGCCACCTCCGTTCTGCAGCTCCTCAGGCACTGTCTGTGGGCAGGCAGATCGCGGGAGAAAAGGCACTTTCAGCAATGGCAGCATTTATCTCCCTGTCTGTGTGCTGGCTATTGCTCTTGGTCCTTCTACAGCTGCTGTCCTGAGCAGAGTATTAAAGACAGGAGGTGTCTGGAGCCCTGCTTCACATCTAGCCCGAATTCATTCCATCCTGACTCTGCTAGAGCCTTGCAGCTCTGTGAGCTCCCTCTTGGCAGGAGGGAAAGCAGCATCTCCAGAAGAAACTTCACCTAAGAATTAATTCATCATTGTTGGTGCCCTCCTTCCTTCACTGACTAGACAGAGCCCTCAGAAATGATGTGACTAATTTTAGGCATTGCAATGAGTAAGAGACTGAGGTTTGGTAGGGTGAACCAAGGACATGGTTCCTTTTTTTCCTGATACATGTGCAGCTTCTCTCTCTTTGGAATTGCACATTAAGCCCTGAAGAATACAACTGCGCAATGTCCCAGTCAACACAGAGCTGGTCCCTCCCTGGCTTGTTGCTACACAGAGACCCAGACCAGGTCAGCCAACTATCTACATCCCATATGATGTGACCTGTTAGACACAACAGCAGGGAATGACTTGCCACATATGTAATGGAGAAGGGCAGGTAAGTGCTAGGTAACAATTAGAAATAAAATGACCTGCTATTTCCAAGTCACTTCTGGCCACACTGACAATTCCTACTCTCAGGCTTGCAGCCCCCTAAATGCTGCATCAAACCCCAAAGCTTCAATGTATTTAAACAATCTGTAATTATGAACCACTACTCCACACAAGTCCACGGTGCTTAAGCATGTGCAGGGGTTACTTTTGGTGACTGCTTCATACTCTGTACTGTCAGGCTCAAAAAAATACACCAGACCATAAAGAAAAAAACCTCTTGACATTTAAAATAGTAAATTGACTGTTCTATCAAAATATAAATTATATTTTGTGCAAATTATGACTCAAAGTCACAGCTGATGTTCTTGCTATGTGTGATTTTGAAACATATTGCAGTATCTTTAGGAGACACAGCATAGCTAATTAGTCCAATGGAGGAGGAAATTTAGCACATTGAGCTGTGTAGTAAGGACAAAAATCCATTTACAGTTTTTTAATAACCTTAAAAATATCTCTGGCGATTCATTCTGCCAGCTTGGTCAGAAATAGTGCTAAGTGGAAGTGTTAGCATGTCTAGTGAAGTTCATTATTAGGAAAAATATGCCAGCTGCATCGCATCACAACATGAAAATATGAGCAGACAAATGACTAAGTTCTAACCCCAGCTGCCTTAAAGAATATTAAACGTTTTTCATCTCTGTATCTCCTCTTGCTGGCTTTCATTAGCAGCAATGAAAGCCAGCACGCAATGTGTTGTGCTAACTCTTAACTATTTGCTGCCATATAACCCAGTGCAGGGTTAAAGGCAGGAGCTTGGGACCCAGCCACAGCAGTTCTCAACCAGGTCTGGCCATGCTGAGCCTGGTTTAAAAAACTCTGTTATACCTTTCAGGCAATTTCTGCCCATCCACGTTTTGCTGTACAGGCATGGATGTGCTCAGAGACAGGGAAAGCTGGGTTCATGTTGAAGAGGTGATGCAAAGACTGCAGTCCCCTGCACAGCATTTCTCTGCTGACTTCCTTGCACAGGGGCCTGGGTGGAGGACAAAGTGTAGCTCAATTTTAATATCTGGGCTATTTAATCACACAGTCTGGGCTTCCTGACTGCTTAACTGGGGTCTATGGTGAAAAGGCACACCTAGATGAGGACTAGATTAATGTTCTTCTTGGACTGTACTCCACTTACCTCCCAAGTAATGACCAGCTCAGATTTGCTTCCTCCGCCTCCACTGACGTTAGCTGGGGTAACTTCAGGAACTGCAAAAACAGATGCAGAAGATGCATGTTGTGACTTTGAAACCAGAAAAGCATGCTGAAGTGAAACAGACCTATGCAGCAACAGGACTCTTCTAGCCTTCCCCTGCTGGGTACCAGAAAGGCTGAGGAAATTACTAATTTGCCACAGCAAACAGCACTTTAAGAGTATGTCAATAATGGTACATTAAAATTATGTCAATTAACTTGTGTATTCAGTCGCTAATTGTTTAGTTTAAACATTTATCTTACATAAAAAGGGCTTTTATGTATTTCCATTTTTCATAGTCACTTCCATTACGGGCTAAAACAGAACAGAGGAGCCATCTGCCAGGGGTTTTCCATGACCAAGGCACATATCCCAGTAGCAGAAGACAGACTGCCAGTAAACCTATGAAATGATCCAACCCTTAGGTCAGCCCAGGCTGGTTGCTCCAACAGTGATGCCTCAAGTTGCTCTAACAACCACTGGAGCCCCCAGCATCAAGGGGCTGCTGACTCTCCAGCTGTGAAGCTCAAGCCCTTGCTCTCAACATGCTGTATGTAGTCTGCACTCCAGAGTTTCCATCACATCAATCATGGGAAACCCATGGGATTGCTCTCAGAATTCATCCTTTTTTCCTTGGCTTCCTCCAGTGCAACACACCTGTTAGCACAGATGAGCAGTTATTTAACAAGATTTAATTCAGTGGCCACCACTACTTACGAGCTTCTTCAGTTCTTCTCTTTTCTGAAGGTCTGCTGGGCTCTCCAATCCCAATCATGTTGGCAGCCACTACTCGAAATTCATACTCAACCCAAGGGTTCAGACCCACCACTGTTGCTGTGAATGTCCTGCCATCGATGATCTCTGGAACTAGGAGACAGCTACAGGTCAGGAGTGTGATGTAAACCACTAAAAGTATTAAAGACTGCTGAGAAAAGGTCATAGGTACCTGATACCCTTAAAAGTGAGAGGTGAACATAAATACAAAGTGAATAAGAATTGATAAACCTTTTCTCATTTTTCTAATATTCTGTTACCTGCAAAGAAGTAAAAAAGGCAGCATTAAAATATTGTGCTTTTAGCACAAAATTCCTGCTATTAAGGAGTTACTCTTAAATTGTCACTTTTTGAAAATAAAGTGTCAAGACAACAAATTTAAAGGGCTTTATCCTTCTCTTTCTAAAACACACTGTTCCCTTTATTTAATGGTTACTAGAACAAAAAAATTAACCTCTGACGGAATGAGCAATTACATCATGGTATTTTGCCCTCTCTCTGGAAAATAATTCTACTTAAAGATAGGCCAGATGACACTGTCTGTCCCTGAAGGATGTCTTTATAGACCACAATTACTGTTGTATATCTCCAGTGTGGCAAAAAAGGATAGGAATTCATTCCGTTATCCCTTAGACATTCATGAGAAAAATGGATGAATAATAGCACTAACTGGACCCTAAATCTTTGGGTTGCCAAACTTAAAACTAGTTAGTAAGACCAGTGCTCTGCAGCCAGTGAAATTACTTTTAACTTCAGGGTGCAGAGCTGCTCCACTTGATCTGTTTGTGTGGCTCCTGACGGGTGCAGTTTCCAGTCGTGGAGCTCTCTGGGGCCCAGGCAATGGACCTACCTGTGCTCACCGCTTGCCATCCCACTGAGAATGGGGTCCTCGCTTGTACAACATACATTGTAATAGGGCTGTGGTTGTCTGCTCCTGGTCTCCAGGAGAGCTGAGCCGTAGTGTCAGTGATTTCATCTATCGTTACAGCTTCTGGGGGACCTGGGGGACCTGTTGGATGAATTAGAGGAGAGGGGTACTTGAAGTTTTCTGGTGTCTCAAAGATGGAGCATTCTGGTCTTCTTTCCTTAGTAAGGACAGAGGCAAGAGTCCCTGCAGAGGAGTTAGCACAACCTCA
>WAAB01014403.1:0-11340 GCA_013389865.1 Piaya cayana | reverse complement strand
TGTGATTCTGTGATTTTCTTTTACCATCCTTTCCAAATTTCTGCAGTTCTCCTCCCTCTGTCACATTCTCTGCAAGATGTTTTTTGTCAGAATTAAATCTGGTAAATCTCTCCATTTTTTCCTTTGTTCCCCCATCCATACAAAAAAAGTTTATCCCAAAACAGTGTGATAACATTTTTAACAAACCTTAGTGTCTATTTGCTGTCTCTCCATGACAGGTGGATAAAGCCTCTCTTGACAATAGGATGTTGGATAATTTTGCTAGGTTAAATCCACATCCTTCTGATCCTTTTAGTGGGATGAAAATTCCCTTTTTTATTGTAGACTTACAGTAGACACCTATCCTTTAAAAATACCTACATTCTTTCCTCTTATTTTTCCACTACCTTGAGACTATCAAGAGGACTATTTTTCCTCACACCTTGGACTAGTTTGGTGTAGTTATCTTTTATTCATACCTCATTTCCTTACCTTCTGCCAGTGAGTCCTTCCTACACAAACTGTGTCTCTCTGATTTAAAGCTCAATTTTGATTGTCTTTACTTAACTATGATTATGCACTGGGACCCAGGGGTCTTCCTGTTTTTTTCTCAAATTGCCTATGGCTTCTGTGAGCGATCTCCACCTCTAAGCCCAATTTCCATGCACTCCTCCCTGCAAGATTAGCAAGTGTCAGACCAAAACCATCTGAGCAATGAACAAAATCCCCATGCGTAACAATGCTTCTGGCAACCTGAGGCAGAAACTGGGGGCAAAGAAGTGTCCTTCAGCAGCACAAACTGGCAATGATGCCCCTTCACTTCACAAGCTACATTAGCTGGGATATTTAATACTGATACACACACATTCAGAGAATCATCTTATTTTCTGTAATCACCCAATACTGAAGAATGTAAGAGAGCAAAACTGAGCCACACTTGGTCATTAAAGGAAGCTGATATTGTGTTGGTGATAAAAGGAAGACTAGGGAGAATGTGGATGCTCTCCTGAAGGAAGCAGGAGACTTGGTTACCCAGGATACATAGAAAGCTGAGGTACTCGATGACATTTTTGCCTCAGTCTACATTAACAAGGGCTCAAGACATACCACCCAAGTCACAGAAGACAAAGGCAGGGATTGGGACATCAAAGAACTGCCCACTGTGTGAGATCAGGTGGAGACGTCTAAGTTACCAGAAGATGCAAAAGTCCTAATGAGATGCATCCAAGGGCCCTGAGGAAATCAGAGGATGAAGTTGCTAAGACACTATTCCATCATGTTTGAGTAATTGTGGCAGTCCAGTGAAGTTCCCACTGACTGGAAAACGAGAAACATAACTCCTGTGTTTTTTAAAAGTAAAAAAGGAAGACCTAGGAAACTACAGAACAGTCAGTCTCACCTCTGTGCCTGGCAAGGTCATGGAGCAAATCCTTCTGAAAACTCTTGCTGAGGCACATGGAAAATTAGGAGGCAATTGGTGACAGCCAACATGGCTTCACTAAGAGCAAATTGAGACTGACAGTTTTGGTGGCTTTATGCAATGGAGCTACAGTACTGGTGGTTAAGGGAAGAGCAACTGACATCATCGACCTGGACTTGTGTGAAGTATTCAACATTGTCCTGCACAATATTCTTGTCTCTAAATTGGAAAGGCACAGATTTGATGGATGGATCACTCAGTGGATAAAGAATTGGCTGGATAGTCTCACTTAAAGTGTTTGTGGTCAATGGCTCCATGTCCAAGTGGACACTGGTGACCAATAGTGTTCCTCAGGTGTTGGTATTAAAACAAATATTGTTAAATGTCTTTGTTGTAAACATGGGCAGCAGGATTCAATGCACCCTTAGCAAGACTGCTGATGACACCCAGTTGTGTGGTGGGGATGATACGCTGGAGAAAAGAGATGCCATACAGAGGGACCTTGACAGGCTTGAGAGGTAGGCCTGTGCAGACCACATAAAGATCAGGAGGCCAAGTGCAAGGTCCTGCACCAGGGCAATTCCAAGCATGGTTACAGGTTGGGCAGAGAATGGATTGAGAGCAGACCTGAAAGGAGGACTGGGGAGGGTTGTGGAGGAGAAGATCAACATAAGCTGGCAATGTGCACTTGCAACCCAGAATGCCAACCATATCCTGGGCTGCATCAAAACAAGTATGACCAGTAGAACAAGGGAGATTATTCTCCTTCTCTAGTCCTTCTCTACTTACTCTCATAAGACCTCACATGGAGTACTGCATAGGAAGGACATGGATCTGATAGAGCCCAGTGGAGGGTCACAAAAATGATCAGAGGGCTGGAGCATCTTCCAGATGAGAACAGGCTGAGAGAATTAGGGTTGTTCAGTCCATAGGAGAAGACTCTAAAGAGACCTTGTAGTCACCTTCCAGTACTTAAAGGGGCCTACAAGAAAGATGAAAAGGACGCTTTTAGGGAGTGTAGTCATAGGATAAAGGGTAACAGTTTTAAGCTAAAAGAGGAAGATTTAGATTAGACATTAGGAAGAAATTTTTTACCGTGAGGGTGGTGAGGCACAGGAACAGGTTGACCAGAGAAGTCATGGATACCCCATCCCTGGCGGTGTTCAAGACCAGGTTAGATGAAGCTTTGAGCAACCTGATCCAGAGGAAGGTGTCCTGTCCATGACTGGGAAGCTGGAACTGGATGATTTTTAATGTCCACCCGAAACCATTCTATGATTCTATATACTCATTGGGTTGAGGGACACTGAGAAAAGAAACATAGGCCATTCTGAAGAAAATACATCTCAAAGTTCCCAAATCTAAGCAATCTGCTTTGAGGGGAATTTATCTCTTAGCTCTCAGATTAGTATCAGACATCTGAGAGAGTATATTTGGAGCAGATGTATCCCTAAAACCGCACAGAAGGGCTGTGCCTCAAAGAAACACACTTTGACAGGCAGCCTGGGAGACAAGCAGTGCTTTGGTGTCCTTTTGGTGCCTGCAGCTGAGAGATGCCCCAGAGGAGTCCTCAGGATCAGCAGGAACAGGAGACACAGTGGGCACTTGCTGAATTTTCATTTTCCTGCTCTTAATAGCAGTCTCTTACAGCTGAATTTCCAATCTTGTGATCAGGAGATTACTGTTATGATGCACTTGATGTACATTTTTGGGTTGGTTTGTTTTTTGGTTTTTTTTTTTANTGGCAGTCCAGTGAAGTTCCCACTGACTGGAAAACGAGAAACATAACTCCTGTGTTTTTTAAAAGTAAAAAAGGAAGACCTAGGAAACTACAGAACAGTCAGTCTCACCTCTGTGCCTGGCAAGGTCATGGAGCAAATCCTTCTGAAAACTCTTGCTGAGGCACATGGAAAATTAGGAGGCAATTGGTGACAGCCAACATGGCTTCACTAAGAGCAAATTGAGACTGACAGTTTTGGTGGCTTTATGCAATGGAGCTACAGTACTGGTGGTTAAGGGAAGAGCAACTGACATCATCGACCTGGACTTGTGTGAAGTATTCAACATTGTCCTGCACAATATTCTTGTCTCTAAATTGGAAAGGCACAGATTTGATGGATGGATCACTCAGTGGATAAAGAATTGGCTGGATAGTCTCACTTAAAGTGTTTGTGGTCAATGGCTCCATGTCCAAGTGGACACTGGTGACCAATAGTGTTCCTCAGGTGTTGGTATTAAAACAAATATTGTTAAATGTCTTTGTTGTAAACATGGGCAGCAGGATTCAATGCACCCTTAGCAAGACTGCTGATGACACCCAGTTGTGTGGTGGGGATGATACGCTGGAGAAAAGAGATGCCATACAGAGGGACCTTGACAGGCTTGAGAGGTAGGCCTGTGCAGACCACATAAAGATCAGGAGGCCAAGTGCAAGGTCCTGCACCAGGGCAATTCCAAGCATGGTTACAGGTTGGGCAGAGAATGGATTGAGAGCAGACCTGAAAGGAGGACTGGGGAGGGTTGTGGAGGAGAAGATCAACATAAGCTGGCAATGTGCACTTGCAACCCAGAATGCCAACCATATCCTGGGCTGCATCAAAACAAGTATGACCAGTAGAACAAGGGAGATTATTCTCCTTCTCTAGTCCTTCTCTACTTACTCTCATAAGACCTCACATGGAGTACTGCATAGGAAGGACATGGATCTGATAGAGCCCAGTGGAGGGTCACAAAAATGATCAGAGGGCTGGAGCATCTTCCAGATGAGAACAGGCTGAGAGAATTAGGATTGTTCAGTCCATAGGAGAAGACTCTAAAGAGACCTTGTAGTCACCTTCCAGTACTTAAAGGGGCCTACAAGAAAGATGAAAAGGACGCTTTTAGGGAGTGTAGTCATAGGATAAAGGGTAACAGTTTTAAGCTAAAAGAGGAAGATTTAGATTAGACATTAGGAAGAAATTTTTTACCGTGAGGGTGGTGAGGCACAGGAACAGGTTGACCAGAGAAGTCATGGATACCCCATCCCTGGCGGTGTTCAAGACCAGGTTAGATGAAGCTTTGAGCAACCTGATCCAGAGGAAGGTGTCCTGTCCATGACTGGGAAGCTGGAACTGGATGATTTTTAATGTCCACCCGAAACCATTCTATGATTCTATATACTCATTGGGTTGAGGGACACTGAGAAAAGAAACATAGGCCATTCTGAAGAAAATACATCTCAAAGTTCCCAAATCTAAGCAATCTGCTTTGAGGGGAATTTATCTCTTAGCTCTCAGATTAGTATCAGACATCTGAGAGAGTATATTTGGAGCAGATGTATCCCTAAAACCGCACAGAAGGGCTGTGCCTCAAAGAAACACACTTTGACAGGCAGCCTGGGAGACAAGCAGTGCTTTGGTGTCCTTTTGGTGCCTGCAGCTGAGAGATGCCCCAGAGGAGTCCTCAGGATCAGCAGGAACAGGAGACACAGTGGGCACTTGCTGAATTTTCATTTTCCTGCTCTTAATAGCAGTCTCTTACAGCTGAATTTCCAATCTTGTGATCAGGAGATTACTGTTATGATGCACTTGATGTACATTTTTGGGTTGGTTTGTTTTTTGGTTTTTTTTTTTAAAAAAACCCACACAAACCAAACACACTATTTCAGGTTTTGAAGAAGATTTGAAACAACGTTCTGGGCATAAGGCACATTTCTTTCCCAGAAACTGCCAAAAATAATCTTAATAATGTAGTAACAGATTAATCTCTTTGGTGCTTAGAAACCAAGAAAAACTTGGAGTATTTTAGCAGCTGGGATGTGTTTCCCACCAACCTGCTAAAATCTTTTGAAGGGTAAAAGTGTTGAGGGCCAAGGCACTGAACAGTGAAACACTAACCAGTACCTTCTGGCAAAGGACAGGAGACGAAGACACAGTCCAGGACTGTAGGATTCCCCACGTTGCCACAATCTGTAAACAAAAAATTTTGGGAAACTTTCCAGGATTCCTTACCACTTTCATATCACCCACACAAGCTGCCATGAGAGACTTCTCTGTTTTTTTCCAGTGCCTATCAACACACAACATGTGTCACAGTTTCTTTGCCATGTGGAATTGTAAGTAATCAGTCAGTCTTATATCCCATGGAATCTTCTGTGTCAGCATGACACAAACCACTCTGTCTCAGCTGGTAAAACATCATGTGGATTAAGTAAAGGGCAGTAGATAACCCACAAACTCTGCAAACACTCAGGACAATACCTGGGTAGGGAAGAATATGGCCCAAGTGATCTGTATTTTTCTCAAATTTGTGTGCCTTTTAGCAAGTGTTTAACCATCTGCTATAAGCATGATCATTTGATAAGAGCAAATCTAGTAATTGACTAGTAATTGACTTTCTAGGCTCTGTTTCCTGTAAAAGAACAAAGGTCTTTGTTGTATGATTGTGATGGTTTGAGTCAAAACTCTCCCCCAAAAACCCCTCACAGTATGCANACAAGAGAAAATAAATCATTACGCTCCTCAGATAGCAGAATATGCCGCTCCCGTCTGGACCGAAGGGAAGGATAAGATGGCTCCCTCAGCCCCCGGAAAAGGAGGTGTGTCACCACCCCCAGTTACACCCTTAGTTACGTAGAAGGAAGCTGTATGGAATATGCTGGTATCTGTAGTTTTTTCCCTCAGCCACAATCTGACTGTTTTTTTAAAGGGGCCAAAAATCAAACTATGACAATGATACAAGTGCTTCTGTTGGTAATAACCAGGATATCAGGTAGACACCGTGTCATAAAATTGTGATAAAAGGTGACATAATTATCAGTACATTTCTTAAGTAAATTACTGTCTTGGATAGAGCCATTTTTAACTTGCATCATGAACTGTCCTGACCTGCTGTCACGTCACATCAGACAAGGATTTTACCCAACCTTACTAAGTATTTATTCCACTAAAATGCTTTAAACAAACACTTGTACAATCTGATCACACCGAAGAATCACGCATGTTCAATCTCACTGTCAGACAATCAGAAATTATATTAGAAAAATTTTAGTCAAAGAGAAATTTTAGATCATAACCAGTATACATCATACTACAGTATTTTTAAACCACAATTTAACAAAGATATTGAAACAACTCACAAAATTCCAAGTATTTGGAATTCATCTGAAAAATTAAAATCCATGTTCCAAGCAACTTAGCATTCTTTGCCTCAGCTAAAATGTAATGACATCAAAATGCAGGCACAATTTAGCTGGAACACTACTGCTGTTTCACTACTGATTACACTTGCAGTAAAGGCAGAGTCCAGGGACTGAGTGGTATATATTTTATTTTCTAAACCACAGTGAACAGGAATACAGTTCATTTGTTCTGACCTCTAAGGGAACAGCCACACCAGTAAGTGTCATGCATCTAGTCTTCTGAGGTAACACATTTTATTCAGCTGAATAGTCTAATAGAGGACTTGGAGATAAGCTGTGTGTGCAAGAACTCTTCACAGCATACTCGTGTAACAAAGAAGTCACAAATACAACGCACTCACATTGTGAAAAAAGGTTTTGTGCTTCTCTATGCCTGTACCCAGCCAAATAAAAAGTGCACTATCACTCCTGCAGCTGCTAGATTAAAAGACAAGAATAGTATGAGTGGTTTTTTTCTCAAAGAATTGGTCCCAGCCAAGTATAAACCCTTGGCTTTGGGCCCTAAGGAGCACTAAGGTAACATGAGTGCCTGATGCAGCTGCTCAGTGCTGCTGCCTGAGCAGACAGGTTAGTACTGGCAGAGACCCCAAGAACTCCAATGGATGCAGCATCCTTCCCTCATCTAGACCAGGGACCTCTCCAAGCCTGAGTGTTATGAAGGATCTTTTTTTTCTCAAAGTGAACATGCTGCATTACAAAGCCTCCACAATTTCTTCTTTTGTTTCACCTATCTGGGTGCTGTATGTCGAAGTAGTATTCCCTAGCCCTTTTCTTGTTTCTTTCATGCTTCAGACAAGGAGGATTAGCAGAGCTTGGACAGTTTGGTGATAAGTTGCAGCCAGGGAACAATCCTGATTCACTGACCAAATATTCTCGCCACAAGTCTCTATTTTCAAATTTCAGGTGCAGCTTTTTCAAAAAATTGGTAAGCTTCTTCTAAACTTATTAGACTTACAAGTGTACATGTGTAAAGGTCTGTGTGCTACATTGACAGCAGATGTTATTTTTCACAGTTTCTTTCCCAAGTTACTTATTTTATCTATATTGTTTTGAAGTTGGCAATAGATTCTTTAAGATACTTTCTCTGTATTTTCTTCCTGCCATGCTCAACTTCCAGCCTTGTACTGACCCACAACATTTTTTATTTCTAAGCCTCTGTGTTTCTCCTGATGTACACACTCCTGTGCCTGTCTGCTGCAGAAGGTTTAGAACATCACACTTAGTACATGTGAGTGATCATAGTGGGGATGAGGACATGACCAGCACATGGAAGAAAAAGTGACATTGTCTTACACTGATGTGATGTTTAATCCTGGGCTCAATGAAATGTATGGCATCTTTATTAACTAGCTGAGCCTTCCTACAACAGCAGGACTTGGCTGCAGCTGTGACAGACTCTGAACTGGTCCAGGAAATAGGCTGGGGGATTTCTGGAAAAAAAAATCACCACCAAACTTTAGCATCTTCCAAATAAGCAGTTGTCTTCCCTTACCAAATGTTCCTACCACAAAGTGTCATCAGCAGAGTGGTTCCTATAGATCTGTGGGGGAGGAGAGAATTAGCCTTCCAGGTCTACTATTCAGAAGCTAAGGACAAGGACACTAAGGGCCAACACTGGGGCGGAACTCAAGGAAGTCTGCAAGCAAAGTGGCCCAACCCAACTCTGACTCTTCCTTTTCTGTGACTCCAGGAGAGTCAGACTTGGCTATTAGAGTTTTACCTCCTAATGCGAGAGTTCGGGTACTTGTGTTTTTTACAAAACAGAAGTTTTAGCATTAAGATGGAAGGCCTTGTTGAACTGAACTTCTGACACTTTTGCAAAATATGATCGATAAGGTGGTTTTTCACCAAGAAAAGGCTGAACAAGTAGTTTGGAGAAGAGAAATATTATCTCCTGGTACAGTACAAGATATGCTTAGGAATGTAAGAACATATAAACAACAGACTGAGTAAAGAAATGCAACATGTAAAAAGTAGCTTAGTAATAGCTTTGTGATAAGCTGTAAACTTGGAGAGAGGGTGGTCTTGCCTTGAAAGGAATAGTATAAATATTGTGGGGTTTTCCACAAAGGTTGAGCACATTCCTTCTTGCCAGAAGGAGTCGTGATTTGTGATTTATTTGTGATTACAATCACAAATAAATAAATAAATGATGCCGCTTCACAAGCTGTGTGCCTCAATTTACCTATCCAACCTGTGAACATTTTTCACACTAGTTATAAGAAAAGCCTAGGCATAAACATACATACGCATACGTCTACGCATACACATATATTTGCATTCACTTGTAGCTATATATATGTGTGTGTGTGTGTATAGGCACCATTGAGACATAGTGCACACTCTCATGGGTGGAAAACTGTTTGAATGACCGGCCCAGAGCGTGGTGGTAAATGGAGTTAAATCCAGCTGGAGGCCAGTGACAAGTGGGGTTCTCCAGGGCTCAGTTCTGGGTCCAGCCCTGTTCAATGTCTTCACCAATGACCTGGATGAAGGCAGTGAGTGCACCCTTAGNGCACTGGTGAGACCGCTCCTTGAATACTGTGTTCAGTTCTGGGCCCCTCACCATAAGAAGGATGTTGATGCTCTGGAGCGAGTCCAGGGAAGAGCGACTAGGCTGGTGAAGGGGCTGGAGAACAGGCCTTATGAGGAATGGCTGAGAGAGCTGGGGTTGTTTAGCCTGGAGAAGAGGAGGCTGAGAGGGGACCTCATTGCTCTCTATAACTACCTGAAAGGAGGTTGTAGAGTGCTGGCCTCTTCTCCCAAGTGACAGGGGACAGGACAAGAGGGAATGGCCTCAAGTTCCACCAGGGGAGGTTCAGGCTAAGGCTAGACATAAGGAAAATGTTCTTCACTGAAAGGGTCATTAGGCAATGGAACAGTCTGACCAGGGAGGTGGTTGATTCACCTTCCCTGGAGGTGTTTAAGGTGTAGGTGGATGAGATACTGAGGGGCATGGTTTAGAGATTGGTGGGAATGGTTGGACTTGATGATCCAGTGGGTCTCTTCCAAACTGGTGATTCTATGATTCTATGATATGATGAAGCTGTGCAGATTTCAGAATATCACAGCATTTCTGTTTGAATCCTGTATAGCAGAAGTTTTTTATTGAATGATTATAATTATTATTATTATTGTTGGTTTTGATGCCCAAAGGCTACTTCATGAAGCTTTTCATTGCTGCCATCTAGTGACGGGGACACCTACCCAGGAGAAGCTAGGGCCGTGGGGCAGGGAGAGGCTTCATCCCATGGGAACTCACCAGCAGGAGCCGGGATAGGTAGGGGAGGTCTTGGTTGCCTGCCTCAAAACTAAATAACTGGGGTTAATGAGGTACCTCCACAAGCTTTTCATGTAGAGGTTGGAGAGAGAAAGGAGGATCTATGTGTTCTGAGCAGCACATGGAGCGCTGAGCCCCTCTGAAATCTAACAGTTTTAAAGCTCAGCCATCCCACATGGTGTACAGCATAAGTGCTTGTTTCCCCAAGGGAAGCCTGCAGTAGAGACAGATTACATCCTGTATGAATGTGATTTATAGGATAGTTCAGAAAGGCTGTAACAGAACCTGCTAATATCTGAACATTATCACTTCAAAGAAAATACACAATATATACACATGAGGCTATATTAGAAGCTATACTAGCAATCATGTTATGAAGGTGACAATAATGTATGAATTATCACAGGGGACTCGAACAACTGCCAGCACAGCCTGGAGTCTGAAAAAGGCAGCAATGAAACACAGCTTCTCTCCACCAAGCACTTTCATGGGAGAAAGGGGCCCTTCCCACCCAGACCTCTTTCCAATTTATAAGCAGTTCCTAGGGATTTAGGATTCACATTAGGCAGGAATAAAAAGCAGAACCTGAAATCATAAAATGTGAAATAAAAAGAGGTATCACCCTTACTTGCAAAAAGCTAAGGAATACATGTGTCTTTTCCCAGCACTGAAAAAATAGTGTTCCAGGACAGAGGCACCAGTCTTGGCGGGGCTCCACATCATACTACACAAGAAGGTTGCAATCTAGCAAAGCTATCCCATCAACACCACATCCTTTTGGACCATCTCCACTTGCCTAAGCTGCCTCCTGGACTCATATTGCACATCACAAGTAGATTCAGAAAGTTTAGAAAGAACCCCATATATGCACATGTGGGAAAGGGAGAAGGTGAATGACAGCACAGTGTGTTAAGTTAGGAAGGGGAGTAGTTTTAAAGCTATAGGATTAAAGTTCCAAAGGAAAGTAAGAGACCTAGGCATCTGAAGTTCTGCTTCAACCCAAAGCACATCAAAGCAGTTCCTCCACAGGGAGTTCTACGCACATGATTATCTTGCTAAGCAGACATTTGATGTATTTTCCTGAATACATTGAAAGACTTAAGGGTGATAATGTAAAATCTGATTTGCTAGCATATTTGAGAAGCAATGAGAAAGAAAACACAATCGTTTCTTACTTATTAGCCATGTCTCATCATCTTTGAGACTTAAAATTTTGTCCGCTCCAGGACTATCTGTAACCTGGATCAAAATTAAGCCATTTAGAAGTCTTTACACCCATTTTTGCTTTTTTGGATACATCACTGACTCAATTACTCATATGTCTGAACCATGCAGAAATAACTGGTTTAGAAAGGTATGTCTTCTGGTTTGCACTGGGTCTTCTGAGAAAACACTATTTTTTTGCTTTATTCCTTTTTTTTCTCAGGATTCTGGGAATAAAAGTGTTCTTACACTGCCAGTTGTTTTTTTTTTAAATATATG
>WAAB01014396.1:26187-42882 GCA_013389865.1 Piaya cayana | reverse complement strand
GGTCTCCCCTCAGCCTCCTGTTGCATTCTGATGTTACACGCTCACCCCGCGGACACTCTCTGCTGCAAGATCTGTTCTCCCAAAACACACCCCTCAGTTGTACGATCTTGACCTGCTCTGTGTGCAGCAGAACTAATTGAGCCAGTAATCCTCTGGATTCATGCCCTCTTTTTCTAGTTGCCTCCCACTACTACCATAATAGCTGCATTCCCACATAATATCCCACTGTTATATCCTCCTCTGTCTCATGGTGAGGCGGTGAAGGGAAAGAAGATTGGCTCCATTGTCTTATCTGTGAGTATTGTGTTAATTATCAATTTTCTTTTGTACGTAGAAACTTAACAGTCTTTCAGATCATTTCCTCTGTCTCAAATATGACTGAAGGGGGGGGTGAAAAAATGCTACTGGCTTAACATCACAAAGAACTTTCCTCATTAGGAAACATAGCTTGAAAAAAAATCCAGTTTCATTTTCCCTTCAAACAATGTAGGCAGGATTCAGGACAGATTAAAAAGACTATAAATAGAAGCAGAAAGCTGAAAGTGGTGGCAGGTGGCTGGAAAGCTGCAGGGGGAAGGGAAAGCAAGAATGCCTGGTCACAAGCCACAGCAAGGGCCAGTCTGCACAAGTCTGCATCGCTGGATGTTTAAGCTGCAGCTGCTTTTGTCTTCAAAGACCTGCCTCCAAATGAAAGGGATATTGTTTGACCACCTCGAATTCTGTGTTTGCTGTCACAAATCTGAAGGGCAAGAGAGATCCACCCATCTCTTTTGCTGCTTTCTTTCTGTGCTCCATGTCTTACGTGATCCCTGTACTCTATCTGCTTCCAGTTTTACCATTTCAGAGTCAAGCCAAGCATTCATGTCTGGCGTTTGCACCTCTTCCATTACTCAGTGATATGAGAAACACTCATTCACTGGTAAAATATTGCAAAGGACAAAGCCTTCAAAGCAAAAATAATAATATTTTTAACTTACAGTTCAGCGCTGAATTAGATGCCCTTCTAAAAAAGGCATACATACCATCTTACAAAAGTAGTGGGTATATATACTAGTTTTAGGCAAAGAACCATATAAATCTCTCCAAGATTACTCATTGTATTTTTGGAGTATTCAACCATGTCCAGAGACTTCCTTCAGGTTATCATTTGACCTAAGACAACTACATCTTGCTAGACAACTGAACATCATGTCTGGAGATTGTCTGCATATTATCTCTCAATACAAGACAGATTTACATGACAAGATAATTAAACATACAAACCAGCTGCAGCAAAACTTATCAATTAATTCTCACTGCAGCAGAGATTTAGTCTGCCAAAGCGTGCTCGTTTGCTACCTTCTGCCTTCATCTCTCCTGGGTCACGCTGCAGTGGCTTAAGTCCTTCTGCTGGAGCGTGGGTTTGATATGTGACAGTAGGTGATAGAAATGTACTTTAGAGTCTGCTTCGAAAATTAGAGACCTGGGCTTACATTGAATGAGGCCTCTGGAGTTTATGTTTCGTTTAGTCCCTTAAACTCAACATCAGCCTGGAAAGGAAAAAGCCACTGGAAAACTTAAAACAGAGGAAGTGAATATGTGAAGGGAGATGTTTGGTAATGAAGCTGTTTTTTGGAAGAGTGCATACGCCCAGAAATACCTTATAGAAAGTTTGAGAGATCACGGGGCAGAAGTCCCCTCCTGAGGTCCAAAGATGAAGACTAGAAGTAAGGGGTGTGCAGCCTGAATTTTGAGAAAAACTGTCCTTTTCTGCTGGTGTGATAGTGCGGATTTCAGGCTTCCTTATCTTATCTTGCAAGATGCCTGGGATGCCTGTTCTTTTCACAGCTGGCCTATGCTTAGATAAACATCCCTCCAGACACATATCACTATGGGAGATACAAGCTTAGACAATTGTTATAGATCAAGACACAAATTCAAACATTTGCCATTCATCGGTCTCCTTTAGGAAAGAAAATATTTTTCAAGACACATGCCACTATGAGACATACTAAATTAAAATTTTCCACTTATCAAAAGAAAAAGTGACAATTGTGTGGTCCCACAGGCTATAGGGCAGTGTCTGTAGTTCAGCTGCTGCAAGAATCAAGGGAAATACAAACTCAGCCCAGAAATTTGGGCTGAGATATGGACACTTGAACTTGACCGAAGGCATTTTTGTTATAACTAGGCACACACAAAAACTGTCTCTGAGACACCATATGTACAAAATCTAGACCCGGGGGAGGGTCTCATTCACAGAGAACACATTAATGACTCCTACATTATACTTTATACCCAGCCATGAGCCTGTTACCAGATCTAAACTTGCTTCACACCTTGCGCTGAGGGCAGGCTGGGATGACCACTGGCACAAAGAGAGAGGCAGCTTTATGCACTGTCTGAGCCTGCTGCCCTCCCATCCCACCTACCCTTGCAACCATACCTTGCGGCTGCTGAAGGCAGCTGGGCTGGGCACTGTGTCCTTCTGGGGTGGCATCATGGGCAGCCCAGGATCCTGGCATGTGGGAAGCGCCCACACACTCTGGCTCGCCTCAGGTGGGGTAGGTGTAAATGCTCATGCTTAGAGACTCCTTGGACACCAGGCTGGATGTGAGAAGTGAGGGCTTGGGGAGACACCAGCCCCTGTGCCTCAATAAACTGATTGGTAATGATACAACCTTGGACCTGAAGCCTAAAGAACAGTACAGAAACGCTCCTCCTGCCAGTCAAATGCTACATAATTATAAACACTTGTTTAGCTGAACGAGGAAGAGATTCCGCCTAGGCCAGGAGATGGTTTGTAAATCCTTTGTTGGATTTTCCAGATGAGGCTGATATAAATGGGCAGAGTTGTTAGCTGGGTGGCTGGGGAACAGCCAACACGAAACAGTTTGATGGAAACAAGTAATGATGCATCATGTAATCCCAGAGAACCAGCTCTGCCATGGCAGGAGAAGTCTCTGAAACATGGTAGCTTCCAGGGCTGCCAAATCCACACTAAAAGTGGACTTAGTGGTCAATTGGAAACCAACCACCTGTCTGTCCCACTTCTCCTTTCATTGTAAACTCCCCAAATAAGCCATTTTCCACCTTTCTCTGACTGCTGTTAACTTGAGCCATGGCACTTTGCCAGGTTCTCTGTTTTCTGTCAACAAGATCTCTAATAATTTATTTCTCAGCAATTTTCAGATCTGCTTTTTTATCATCAGTCATCTTTGACGCTTCTGCAAGCCCAGGGGTTAAAAGTCTGCAAGTCTACTCCTCGCTGTCCTGTCTGCTAAATGACTTTGGCCTTACCACTTTTTCAGTTTGTTTCTTACAGCACAATATCCAGAAACAGCTCCCTAGAATTAACAGATAGGGACAGGGAAGCATGAGGCATCCCACTCCAAATGTCATGAATGGTTCATACCCACACTACTCACAAAGAGTCTAGGAAGGAAATTAATCTTTAAAGACTTTTTTTGGGACATTATATAAAGATTTTACAAATATTTTTTCAGAAAAATATAAACAGGAATGTAGCATTAAGCTCTCTCCAGCTAATTAGCAGATACAATAGAAATATTACTCAAGAGCCCTTGAAGGGAACGGGGAAGGAAACCATCAAATCATCCATGCCTCTGTGTGATGATCCCATGCTTAATGGTAGGAAATGAGAAGTGAATAAACAGGAAAGATAAGAAGGAGCTGGCAGGGAAAGTGCAGTAGGGAAAGAACAAGTCACCCAGAGCAACTATTCTGAGAGGCTCAGATAGACATTTTTAACAATAGGAGCAGGAAAATGAGTTTGTAGAGAGCCTCATTTCAAGTAAATCTTGGGTCAAATAAGGATAACTAGCAATCCATGAACTCTCTTGAAATGTGGCAAAAGAAAACATTATTGCTTAGTGTAATTTTAATGACCTGTTTTCATTGTTTCATTGTTTTGTAACTATGCTCCATTATTACCCATCAGTTAACACGTTCTTTTTTCCATCCTTACAGTTTTGTCCAGTTACAAAGCAAACTCTAAGTAATCCAGGATGGGAGAGGGTCTCCCAATCCAATTCTTGCAGTGCTCTGCAGCCCAATATGTTTCTTAAAGATAATCAGAGAGCACTAGCATACGTTTTCTTTGATGTGCCTTCCACAACTATGGACTTAGTGGCATGGGGACTTCCTTCACTGACTGGCAACAGCCAAGAAAGCAATATTGTGGTATTGTGAGGAGATTAATTGAAACCAAAGCATGAATTCATACTAATGCAGCGCCTATTCCACAGGCTACTGGGTAAGCATTTTTTTCCCTGACATTTCTGCTGCTCTTTTCTTTCTCTGAGTCTCACAAGGCTCTCTGTGACAATTTTCTTCCAGCTTGTTTCACTGTGACTTTCTCTAGTTGTACAGAGGTTGCCACTGCTGTGTGCTGATTGACTCATGGATACATTACTGGCAATGATCTATCCTGTGCTCCCACCTGATCAGCCTCAGGCCAAACAATAAGATCAAGTCAGGTGGGGTGGAACCTCAGATTTTCTCTGCAATCGCCAGCCATGGTTTATTTTACCATCCATCTGCAGCAAGAGGACACCACTGGTCTCTAGGTAGCTCACCTTTTCTGCACAAGGGCAACACTGTGATTCTCCTGTTTTCTTCCCACATCCATGCTTACAATATCATTTGCTATTTCTTCCACCAGCATGATCAGAAGAACCAGTCTTTCCTCTCTACCACAATGTTGAATATTGTTATCAAATCATCTTGTCTCATAACTACTGCAACTTTTACCATCTCTAACCTCCACAGCAACCACTTCAGTCGCTCATAGTCAATCCAAATGAGGTTGCTAGAACATCTTTCTTCACTGATCGGCTTAAAGGTTGTAAGCACTTGATTGTGATCTAAAACCTTGATCTCATTTTACGACATAAAAGACACAGAAATGTTTTTCTATTGCACAAAGAAGATAATGTCTTTGTCAAGCTGCTATGAATCAGAGGGATGTTTACATCCGTCATGTATTAATGTATTTATGGATCACTAGGTTTAAGTAATTTGCCTTCAGCAATCAAAAAAAAAAGTCTAATATAAATCTTCCCCTTTTTTAAAAGCCATCCCCTACCTCGTCCTGTGTTTTCCTCACACCAGCCTGCCTGCTGTGGTTGTTGCTTCTTGATGCCTGACCCATTTGTTTGCCTGTTAACTCTTGTGTCCATGTATCTTGTGTGCATTTGTGTGCATTTTCAGCTTTTCTGTGAGGCCGGGAGCCTATGGCAGAAACTCTATTGTTTCATAATGTGCTTGACGTTACAGGGGTTTGTTCTGTTGCAATACGGGAAAACTGAAGAAGTGACAGCAGAAGAAAGCTGTGAACCTTGGAGAGGGTTGTGGCAGTAAGGCAGAAAGAGAGATAGGAGTTGAAGAGAGGGTGGCTGTCATGCCTTGTGAGCAGGGCAGAGGACAGGCAGCACTATGGAAGGAAAGCAATAGGAAGTCTGAATGGCCTTCTGAAGCAAGGTGGTGACCGGCAGGGTCAGAAAAGCACCTGGTGGCACTAGCCAGGAAAGCCTCTTAGCTATGGCTTGGAGCTCCCATTGCAGCTGCCAGATGTCATTAGGGCAGGAGACAAGGAAGAAGAGCAGGCATTTTACATCCTGCTCAATAACTAGTTCCCAGTGTCCAAAATAGCATAAAATTGAAGTTTTCTAGTGCTGCCCTGTGATGTGGTGGATGGCTGGGTCCTAACAGGTTCTTTGTATTCAATCCTTTGTCTTGTCTGAGCAGGACCTAACCTGGCAGCCAGGATGAAATCACGTTTGACTTTTGGTATAGTAAATGTTTTATCGTACACTGTCTTCTGGTAGTGACCTGAACGAGATTTTCCTCTAAGGGCTATTAGAGTTCATATGCCTCAGCAAATTTAAAGCTGGTGAAAATTATTGGGCTGACGGCTGAGGAACCTGGCCCTCCCTCTTCCTCTCCAGAAGTGACTGTCAGGGAGCAGTACTGTTTTGAGACGCCTCCTGTCACCTCTCAATTTACTCTGTCACAGTGGGCTCTGGGGGGTGCCTGTGTCTACCCCACTTCTGCCAGACTCCAGGAAGGGGCTGTTGGCAGCAGGACCACCACAGCCCACACCCAGGTCTGTGTGTGGCCATGGTGGGGCACACAAATCTTATGTCTGAAAATAGCTCTGACAACATGCAAGGAGCCTGAGAGCAGCCTCTAATGAGCTGCTCGCAGTTGCTGTTGTCTTTTGTGTGGAGCTTTGTCCTCAGGAGACTACAAGTCCCTTAGTGCAGAGTGAATTTCAGTGGTGACAGGAGGGTGTGATACACACTGTGACTTGCAGTCTGTACAGACTGGCATTCACAAGGGGTCTATGATGTCTGTATTTTGAATCCAACGTGCGTGAAGTGACGTTTGGTTGCTTCCTTCTAGGAGATAGAAGAAGATGGCCTCTCGCGCTGTGACAGAGCTGGAGAACACCAAGGATTGCAGCCAAGCTGGGAAAGCTCTCTTCTGCCCTTCCCATCCCACGGAAGAGCTACGGCTGTTCTGCGAGCAGTGTGACCAGCCTGCGTGCCAGAACTGTGTTACAGACAGGCACCAGCAGCACCCGTATGACTTCACTGGCAATGTCATCCACAGGCACGGGGATGCCCTGCGGAAGGTGCTGAAAAACACCCAGGAGCACAGGGATACCCTAAAGGACGTGCTGAGCAAGATTGATGACATGGGCAGCGCCATCCACAGTCGCGCAGAGGCTGTGGCCACAGAGATCTGTCTGTTCACCAGTGGCTATGTGAAAGCGATTGAAGAGCACCGGGACCGGCTGCTGAAGCAGCTGGAGGACTTGAAGGTGCAGAAGGAAAACCTGCTGCACTTGCAGAAGGCCCGGCTGCAGCAGCTGCTGCTGGACATGAAGACAGGCGTGGAGTTCACAGAACGCTTGCTGACGAGTGGCTCGGACCTGGAGATCCTCATCACCAAAGGAGTAGTGGCGAGCCGGCTGGCAAAGCTGAACAGCATTGCTTACAACACTCGCCCCAGCGTGGATGACGGGATCCAGTTCTGTCCCAAGAAGAGGGCAGGGCAGTGTGGTGGCTATGAAGTTTTTGGAGCCATTCTCAACAAAGTGGTTGATCCATCCAGATGTACCCTGCACGGGGAAGGTAAAGGGGTGCTTTACAACAGCTGAATGGGAACTCACTGCTTCCTGAAGTCACCTCCATTCTCTGTGTCACTGGCGGCTCCCTGCTTTCCAGGCATTCCCTAGGGACAGAGGTAAAGCCCTGCCAGAGGTTCTATTTCTTGCTGGGGGCCTATGGGGGCCGTGCTGGACAGGGAGACCAAGACCTCTCCCCAGCCAGATGTGACAATGTACTGGAGCTGCCTTCTGCAACATCAATGACCTCAGCATGGGATGAGGTATGATGAGAACGAAGACCATGGTTTACTCAGGGGATGGCACCTGAAGTGGCAGGGTGTGATGCTCACCAGGTGACCCCAGCTGTTCTGTCGCACAGGTCCAGACAAATTCCCACTGTGGCTGAGCAAATTTTCCTTGCAGCTTCTGGTGAGATTGCCATGGGAATAACTAGCATAGGTGGTTTCGAGGTTGTTTGCCTATTAAGGACTTGGAGTAAGGCCAGTAAACAGATAATGTTCAGACCAGCCCTCAGAGTACAGCCACCTCTGGTCAGCTATGGCTTGCACAGGGCAGATGAGACAGACCCAGGAGTCGTTTGATCCTTTCCATGCCAAAATGCAAGTGCTGAGGTCTCTGACCTCCACACTGCTTACTGGGGCTCTTCCTCCTCCCTTCTGGTTGCATGGTGCACCTTGAGACCTTCTAGGAAGATGCCGGCTCAGAGTGGCAGGCAGGACAACCTCCCTGGTCCATACACGTGTTTGGGCTAAGCCTGCCCAGTATCTCTCAGCACCTATAGGTGTCCACTCTCTCCTTATCTTCAGTCATATATTTACTTTTCCCTGGGAGTGGAAGGAGCTATATACCCCAGCAGTAAAGTCCTGGCTGTGCTCTGGTAGGACTGCAATGCTACAAAATTTCAGGACACTACCAAGTTATGGTTGGTGTTAATCCTTTCTGGTTCTGTTTCTCTGCCTTGCAGATCTCCACAGTGCCTGTCAGAACCAGTTGGCTAGTTTTACCCTGCTCTGCAATGACTCCATGGGTGAGCGGATGGTGCGAGGAGGAGAGGCTGTACAGGTCACCATCATCCACAAGGACAAGAGGGACTGGTAGGTGTTTCACCTGATAACTCCTCGGTCACTAGGTTTGCCTCTCTACCTCCCTTACTCTGGCTCCCTCCTTTCCTGGGCAGGTGGGAGGACATGCTTCATGTAGGGAAAAAGGCACAACTCTTCTTCCCACTAGTGCAGCAGTAGTTCCTACTGGTTGTATTCAGCTGTTTGGAGCTTGAGAGTGCTGGGTCAGGTTTGTATTGACTCTTTGAGTGATATGGGAATTCTTAAAAGATTCAGCTCTCAGTCGGGGTTAGATGTTGTCAATGAACTGTTGCTCCTTCTCATCCTCACCAGTAGACATTCAGGGCTCCTGCTTTCATTAATACCTAATGAGTGTGGAGCCTCACAAGCCCAGAGTGACTGTCTTGAGTCAGACAGACAGTCCACCAAGCCCAGGAGCCTCTGACAGTCAGTGGTAGTGTCTAGTTCATGCTCTGAAGAAAGAATCTGTGTCAGGACTTTATCATGCTTTCTCCTGTAGTTGCAACTGCTGAACATGTTTGGAGGTTTTCTAGCAAAAGCAGGGAAGACTACACTTGAGCTCCTAAGTGTTTCCACAATGCAAATAGCCAACCAGAAAATGTGATTTCGTATTTTTACAGGACATACTTGTTACTATAAAGCAGCAAGGCACAAATGCAGAACCAACTGGGGGGTTGATTCTTAGGGAAAAACATCTGTTCTGTTTTGTAGTACATACAAAGTAGCTGGAGAAAGATGCTAGCATAACTTGTTCCAGGCAGGCTGTTGGCTGATGAAAAAAGGCAGAGAATACTAAAACTCCTTGCTGTGAGGAAGTGTTGACAAGGCATAAAGAAGCAGTGCTAGCTGCACTGATGCTTATCAACAGAGCATCATTGTTCAAGATTATTGTTCCAGTGTACCTGCCTACCTTAGGTACACGCAACATAGGAAGGCGTGCGTGAGGACGGTGGATTTTGCTTGGTGGAGCGGAGGTCACTGTGGCCGCATTAACTCAACTTCTTGTTCTTGTTGGTATGCAGTTGCTACATCCGTCTGGCTTTGGGTTGAGGCCCAACGGCTACAGGAGACCGTGAAGTATCACCGCACAGTTCTTGGCAGGAAATTATGTGTAGGCAGCTGCACTGATGTGAAATGGTGGGGGATGGGGAATACAGCCTGCAAATCTGGAAGATTATAAACTGTCTTGAGAAGCAAGAGACTAATTAGTGAGGATTAGGAAGAACGCTTTTCCCTATGCAGAGCAACGTGATAATTATCTGTGGAAAGCTCTCTCCATCTTTCTGTGAATAAGGCAATCAGTCCCTTACTGACTAGCTGATGCTTTCTCCCTGGCACTCTGCCCATCAGGGTTCCTTGTGAAACCCAGCAAGCTTCACTTTGGTCACTTTACCAGCAGGGACCTAGAACTCCTCATAGGATTGTAAAGAAGAGTGGGGGCCAATGCAGTTGGAGCAGTGGTTGAAGCAATTCAAATCTGCCTCATTTTATGTCCTGTCTGGTTCATGGGTCCTTCTGCTCTCTGAAGCTGTGAATTTATCCAATTTCTGAGGGCTCTTATCTGATGGGATAATCTGACCTGCAAGCTCACTGTCTGCTATCTTCTGCTTTTTCAGTGCTCGGGGTTGCTACAAATCCTTGCAGTGCAGCTAGCTTTGTGTGACTTCCTTTGTATGGTTATTGCAGCTCCCAGCAGCAGGCATGTGTGAAAGCTACCTGATATCTCAGCACTGTTCATGCACCCTTTTAAGTTCACTTGAAACCCACAGCTGCTGAACAAGGCTGAGGATAAAGAACTGACCACAAATCTAGGCCAAACAGTGATTCACGTGTCGAACAATTTTCTGCCAGTCACTGATGTCTTGGACTTCTCTTTGTTCCTAGTGCAGTCAAGCCAACAGTGTGTGATAACGATGATGGGACCTACCACATTTCCTACAGCCCTGAGGAGCCAGGCTTGTATGCTTGTTGTGTCTTTGTGAAAGGGCAGCATGTACAGGTAACCTTTCTTAGTTCTGTTGCACTGCTGCTTCTTTACCTGCTTTTCATTTCTAAGTATTTTCTTCAAATCTTTCTAAGGATTATGTCTGCCACTTAGCAATTTAGGACTGGGCTTAGTGATCTACAACTGACAAGATCACAGACATAATATCTGATAGCATCCACTGTAGTAGCCTCTCTGCTTACTTGTCCTCCACAGGGCTCTCCGTTCACTCTGATGGTGAAAACTAAGTTCCATGAGCACCAAGGCGTGTTTCACTGCTGCACATTCTGCTCAAGTGGAGGGCAGAAAGCTGCTTGCTGTGCCTGCGGGGGGACCATGCCTGGTGAGTGCCTACCTTTCCCATGCTGCTGGCAGCAGGAAGGTTTGTTGAATTTGGTTCTCCCTAGTGTCATGCACCAGGCCTGTGATAACCTGCGTGTACACATCTTCTGGCAGAACGAGACTGCAGCAGTGAGAAATGCAGCTCACCCCACAGACAGAGAACTGAGACAACTCTGCAGGAGACAGAGTAGGGCAGGTCTGTCATTCAGCCCTTCCCAGAGATGCTAAGTAGCACTGTGTCTATACTGTTCCTGTTCCAGTGCTGGCAGGTTGGGAGCTTCCAGGCTGTGTCACACTGCTTAAAGCTGTCCTATCATAGAATCATAGAATCATAGAATCACCAGGTTGGAAAAGACCCAACCATTTGTATCAATCACTAGACCATATCCCTCAGCACCTCATCCACCCATCCCTTAAACACCTCCAGGGAAGGTGACTCAACCACCTCCCTGGGCAACCTGTTCCTGTGCCCAATGACCCTTCCTGTGAAAAGTTTTTTCCTGATGTTCAGCCTGATGGAGCTTGAGGCCATTCCCTCTTGTCCTGCCCCTGTCACTTGGGAGGAGAGGCCAGCACCCTCCTCTCCACAACTTCCTATGGAAAAGTCTCATTCCTCATTTAGGGTGAGAATTCAACTTGCTTATTTGTTAATCCCAGCCAGCTTCCCTGCATGTGATGTTCTATATTTTACATAATTTAATATAGAACAAGCCTCTTTGTCTGTGCTCATTCTTTATCAACCTGTGGCCATAGCCATTAGCAGCTGGCACAGGACTCTGCAGGTTTGTGTTTTGCATTACTCAGCAGTCAAGGGGACAGAAATCTTCAGCTTTCCTGAGTGACTGAAAACAGGGAGGTTTTCCTTTGTTTCTCTCCTTTCTTTAAGGAGCCCTAGAAATTTTGACCTTGAATAAGCCATGCTCTCAGCAGCACCCACCTCCCCATCTTAGAGAAGTCCTGGGGCTGAAGCCCTCTCTGACAGCCTCTGACATGCTGCGACTTTCTGTTCCACTTCTGAGTGCTTCTTTTCTTGCAGGTGGGTTCCAAGGCTGTGGCCATGGCCACAAAGGTCATCCTGGTTGCCCCCACTGGTCATGCTGTGGACAAGTGAAGAAGAGCTCAGAGTGTTTGGGAGGGCCACTCAGTGACCTCTCACAGAAGGGTTTGCTCAGGACAGTGACGCTCTGAGCAGCCAGGTGAGCTCCTGCGACCCCAGGGCACTGCTGCTGATTGCTGCATGAGCATGAACCGCAGGGATCCCTGCGATCACCGTGTAGCCTCGCTGCCAGAAAAACAACATCGTGATGTGTGTGAACTGAGAAAGAGAAATGTGGGAAAATAAAATTGTGCCTTGTATTTCACTGGGGACTGCGCATGCAAAGTTGTTTGTGCTTGAAAAGAAGCTAACATTAGGATTAGTGCTGATGGCTGCACTTTGAAAGATCAAGGCCAGTGGGGTCAGGCTCTGAGGGGAAACTCAATTTGAGCAGTTACCTCAGAGGAAGGTCTAGATCTGTCTCATTCTGCAGGAGCAACAGTCTCTGCTGTCCTTTGTGAAGAGGCCAAAGCTGCTTGTTGGGGCACATTCCAAAGGGTTTGTTTTTGTGCCTTGGAAAGGCTTGGCAGCCTGAATATGACTTCTGCCTCCCTATTAGATAGGCGACACATATAGCACAGTCATGGTCCTGGATGCTGCTGTTGTGTTTGCAGCTCCTGTGTTTTCTCCAAGTATTCTGTAGTCTTATTACAACCTCCCTGCAAAGCAGGAACAAGGCAGGTTAGCAGCGCATCTGAGGGAAATCATAGAATCAGAATGGTTTGCGTTGGAAGGTACCTTAAAGCTCATCTAGTTCCAACCCCCCCTGCCCAACCTGGCCTGGAACACCTCCAGGGATGGGATAGCCACTTCCCTGGGCAACCTGTGCCAGTGCCTCACCACCCTCACAGTAAAAAATGTCTTACTAATATCCAATCTAAATCTCCCTTCTTTCTGCTTAAAACCATTCCCTGTTGTTTTACCACTGCAGTCTCAGATAAAGAGCCCTTCCCCGTCTTTCCAAGGAAATCCAAGGAAAAGCCACAGTGCTGATGGGATCAGGAATTAGAACGTCATTCACCCAGTCTGTACATTCTCCATGGAGACAGTATGGGACATAGAGCTGCTGGGGGTGGTGCAGGAGCCAGCCGAGTACCCAGCTCAACAAGGGTAGACCTGGGAGCAGAATGAGCATCAGTAGGAGCAGACTGTCAGATGTCTGTCCTGAGCTGGGACAACTAGATGAGAGCAGCAGGAGGAGACAGAAGGCAGCAAAACAACTGGATTTGGCTCATGCAATCTTGGTGAAGTTCTGTTCTTAGAACTCTTGTTTTCCACAGGGAAGGGGGCTAACTCCTGTGCTTGTATGCATGCTGCCAACCTGTAGCTGAGTAAATGGCATCTGTGATGAGGAGGAAGATGCGCTTTCCTGGAAGGGCAACTGCCAACATGGGAATTGCTACTTGCCACTTGCCTGGGTGCAGCAGACACCCAGGCTGCCTCCCTGGGCGATTCACGTATGTGTCATTGAGACTGGGAACACTACTGCTCTGGGGGTAATCTCCCTTGTAGGTGTGTGTTGCTAAAGGTTCCTAATACTGCCTGCAGATCTGGGGACAAAAGTCTGACTGTTGGACACTTGGGGAGAGGAATGCTGCTCCAGTGTCAACAAGAAGGACTAGTGCTTGCTTTCTGGCTGATGAGAGCTGCCTTGTAAATAGTAGAAAACTGTGCTGCCTGCTTGCTCAGACATAAAGCACACTCATTTGTTGTGTGTTCCTCTTATAACACTGGTTTTGGAAACTCTTCTTCCCAGCAAAAGAGATGAGAAAGATATCCTTATGCAAATGCTGTTTATAGTTTTCTATTAATCATCCAAAAAGAGCTGTCAAACAGATGGAGAAAATTAGGCAGTTTAAATCTCCAAGTTAGGCAATGTAAGTCTCCAAGTTGCTGACTCTGAAATTTCAAAGAGAAAGTTGAATTTGAGTTAAAATTTAATGGAACAAACAATAACTCATTCTTATCCTTGCTACATGCAGAGTCAGTGCTCAGTATAGAATATGATGTAAAAGAAAATACCTAATTTTCTGTGTCATTCTATTTCTTGTCCATCCCATGACAGGAATTTTCTTCTCTCAGAGCTTCCATGCTGTGTTGCAGAGGGAACATGCAAGGACAGCACCTCCTTCTAGGCATATAATTTCTGTCTAAAGACATCTTAGTCCTCTCAGACAGAGGAATGTGTTTTCTCTTTGTGTTAGGCATCCTTTACACACCCCGCCGCTGACATTTTCCAAGAAGCTGTTTGTGAGAATTCCACCTGCAAATTTACAAACCCTATGGGGAGCTGCAGTCAGATTGGGCTGAGCTCTGCATGGGGAGAGCAGTTTTCAGACAGCACGGAGTACTAATCCTGCCACTGTCATGACTTTTGATTTTGTGTGTGTGTATATTTGAATTCAGTCCCAGGGATTACAAAGCATTAAGTGCCTACCCCTCTGTGTTTGAGCAAAGAGGGATGTGCATGAAGAAAGCTTGAAGAATCATGTGCAGAAAAGACATTAGTCGCTTTATGGGGGATAGGTGCAAGTGTCCTCCCATTATTTGCAAGCAGACTTTGCCCTCAGCGTTCATTGCTCAGAACGCTTTGTCAAATGAATATATCCTACTGATCTGCTGGAGTCTCAAGTTGAGTCCCAAAAGCCATCCCCAGGAATGGCTTCCAGTGCTCTGTTGGTAACTAGCCGTAGGCAGGTGGTGGATTAGGAGCTATTGGGCTATATGGTGTTATTTCTGACCAGATGGTCCTTGAGATACCAAAGGTATTTTCAAGAGAAATATACCTGCAGTGCTGGCAGAATGGCACAGGTAAACATGTATATGTTTCTCAGGACAAAGCCCTTGCTGATAAAACTGCCTATCTCCAAAGTCTGGAAAAGAATAATTTTTTTAAAAAAGTAAAATAAATGGTCATAAACATGAGTATGGGCTTTTTGGGGCAAGAGAAGGACTTCCTCCCCAGACAGGGAAAATGTAGTTGGTAGGAACATNTGTTATTTCTGACCAGATGGTCCTTGAGATACCAAAGGTATTTTCAAGAGAAATATACCTGCAGTGCTGGCAGAATGGCACAGGTAAACATGTATATGTTTCTCAGGACAAAAGCCCTTGCTGATAAAACTGCCTATCTCCGAAGTCTGGAAAAGAATAATTTTTTTAAAAAGTAAAATAAATGGTCATAAACATGAGTATGGGCTTTTTGGGGCAAGAGAAGAAGGACTTCCTCCCCAGACAGGGAAAATGTAGTTGGTAGGAACATTGAAGCAAGAACAAGAGACTATGCAAGACCTGGAAGAGGTTCTGCAACCTGGAAGACTCAACACAGAGTGCTTCAAGGGTCACGTACCATACTAGGGTATCTTCCCTTCTCAGAGGAGACAAACCACGCTGGCAACATGCTGTGCCTGTAGCTCTGTGCATGCCTGTCTAGTCTGTTCCTAGAATTTTACAGGAGCAGTGCAGAAGCTGACTCAGCAGGGCTTCGTGGCCTTCCCACGGCAGGAGGTGATTCACAAGGGGGCACTGACCACCTGGGGTGCCACGTCAAGGCAGACCCTGGCAGTGACCCACAGGCATTGTAGGGGGATTTGCCTATTTCCAGCCAAGGGTGGCTCACAACCTCCCTGTTTTGAGAGATGAGGATTTGTTCTGAGTACTTCTGCTTCCAGCTTCCCTTCAAGGGCAGCTGAGGCCAAGGAGAAAGCTGAAAAGTCAATGCCATGCTCTCCTCTTTCCAGCCTTCAGGGTGGGACCATTAGTGTTCCCATCACTGGTGCTTCTCAAGCACCTCTTGACACTAATTTTACAGATGTGGGAGCACGAGGTTGGAAAAGTGTCCAACATTTTTGGCCAAACCCCAAGGATAACTTTCATCTCTTTCATCCTGCTTGTCTACCTTCATCTCTTTAGAACACTCCATCAAACTTGGCTGCTTGTCAACTTACCACAACTCCATCTTCTCTTAGTTCCCCTCCTTAACTGACAGTCCCTTCAGCTTCCCACCGTCACTGAAAGAAGGCACGTGCTTCCTATAAGTAAGGGCACTCTTCTAACTGTATTATTGTTTATGAAGAGAAAAAGCAAGTTGTATCATGAAGGGCAGAGTGACCACTGTCTGGTTCTTGTACATGTGCCCAGGCCACTGAACATCTTGGGTTGCGACCCACCTTCAGCCCTTCCTGCCCGCACTGTTCCCTCACGCAGACTAGAGGCATCACATGCTGTGGCCACCTCCAGGGCACTATCCAGTGGGCCCAGTAAAACTGGTAAGACTTTGTGCCTGTTATCGCCTTCTCCTCAATCAAGGCAGCTGATGTCTCTCTTCTCTGGGTGCTCACCAGCTTTCACAGACTGTGTGGCACCAGCTCTGGCTGCCAAATTTGGTTGCATTTCACTAATACATTTAAAAAAGGGTGAAAGCTGGGGAGAACGCATGGTCACAGATCCTTGATTGCTTTGGCAAACATCCTGAATAACTCTTGTTTTTCACAGTGTACACATATGGAGAGGGATAGGCTCCAACAGGAGAGCTGTGCAGTAGTTGATTTGTTGTTCTCCCGATGTGTGGGATTTGTCATTGCCATACCAGAGCTGCCTGTGCCAAAGAAACAGACCTGTTTTCCCAAAATGGAAGTAACCTGATTGTTGACTATGCAGTGATGTTTGCCGCGGCTGTGACCTGGAGTTAACTGGGACTGAAAGGGGACACCTCTACTGCACAGTGTACAAAGGGCAGCCGTAAATTGGGTGTGATTGAGGGCAACAGGATATTTCTTAATGTGCATTTCCCACCAGGCCACTATGGCCTAGAGCTGTTCTTAACTTGTAGTGCTCTGCTAAATTACAACAGGTTTAGTAATCAGAGAATACTACAAAATAAGTAGGGTGGTTTTTTTTCAGGTTTAAAAGGGTTTAACAGGCCTGTCAGTCTGACCTCAGTGCCAGGGAAAGTCATGGAGCAGGTGATCTTGAGTGCTATCATGAGGCACTTGCAAGAGAACCGGGTGATCAGGCCCAGCCAACATGGGTTTACAAAAGGCAGGTCCTGCCAAAC
>WAAB01014396.1:0-25623 GCA_013389865.1 Piaya cayana | reverse complement strand
ATTCCATGCTAAAGGAGAAGGGAAGTGAAAAACGTATAAAGTCTGCTTTCTACATTTAAACTATTGCAACAACTGAAGAGTGACAGTGATTCTCAGGTGAAAGATTTCTACTACTTGGTTTCATTCAGAGACCAGAAGACAAAGGATGTGCTTTCAGTAACAGCCAAGAGCAGAGCCTTAGAACTAGGTCCTGTTCACACTTCTGCCACAGGCTTTGCATGGGACATTCAGGTAGCTCCTCTTCCTGGGGAGTGATTAGCTTTGCAGTTAAGCACTCACATTGAATTAACTCATGAATGGCTGAATATAGTCAATGCCTAGTCGCTCTTGGAAGGAGAAGGTCTGACCCTGGCTCCTCTGTCCTTGCTGTGGGCCATGCAGTCTTGTCCCACCAGAAGCATCACTGGGTGTGACACTCCCATCACATGGGGAGCTAATTCAATGTCCTATCCCAGCATGAAACCATTTGCTTTCTGATTTTAGTGTGTTTCCTAACAGGTGGTTAGGCTTAGTGGAGGTTCAAATCTGTGCTCTCATCAGTGCAGCATGGTGAGATATGGAAGAAAGTTCAACACAAGCTATGACATTTAACTTCATCCTGGCATGAGGAGGCTCTAAGTGGTGAATCCTGGCTGCTAAATGCCTTGGAATACAGTGTGCTGACTCGGATGCATGTACAAGAGCCACAGCCTCTTCCAGCCCACTCTCTGCTTTACAGAAAAGTCTGTGACATGTCATTCACCACACCTCCTTTGTAGAGGTGAACAGGCNCTGCTTTACAGAAAAGTCTGTGACGTGTCATTCACCACACCTGGCTCCGTTTCTCCTTTGTAGAGGTGAACAGGTTCCTTTGGCATTGAACTGTGGTCCAAAAAACCACACTTCTGAAACCTCATATGTACACAGCTAGAAGGCTATTGCACCCCTCAAGGCATTGTAAGCCCTCATGAACTCTACTCAGCCTTTGCAGCTGGTTTGGTCATCGCTGATCAGTTTTAATTGGTCTTGACTTTTACCTCTGGTTGTGGTAGAAAAAGTAATTTGTTTTTGGTTAGGTGTTTGACTGTTTCTAGCTCTGAGCATCCTCAGTTCTGCATGGGAATGCTGTTCATCCCCACTAACCATCCAAACTTTCTGGAGATGCCTATGGACTTTCAAAAATTCCCCTTTCCCAACCCTCCATGGAACACGGTCTAGATGCAGATGACAGGAATCACAGGTCCCCCTTCAGGAAATTGAACACAGTAGTGTAAGCTACATTTCCTTTTCTGCTCTTTTTTAATCTCTCTGCCCTGCTCAGCCTCTTATGCCCAAGAGCTACTCATCCTGCCCTCAGCCTCGAGTGAAACCCTGCACAGAGAGAAAGGCTTGCAGGATCTGTGAGGGCTTCTTTGTTTTACATGCTCTGATGTCCACCATAAAGGCAGATCAGAGAACAGCAGGAGCTGCTCTTGGGGAGGAGAAGTACTTTGGTCTGGAAAAGTTCAACGGGAGAAAACAGCAGTCAGACAAGACACCACTGGACAACCTGTGTGGCTCTGGTGGCATCGATGAGCCTGGAGGACTTCTCAGCACAGCACAGAGAAGTAGGGGAAGACGTGCATTGCGAATGGGGCCAAGCAGGGGACCTGCAGATGGGACCTCTCTGCCCAGTGCCAATATAATAAGAGGTTTTAGGAAGGAGACCTGAGCTAGTCCTGGACATAATGCAACACACCAGTGATGAGTGAGCTGTGTATCTACAGGGGAGACTACTGCACTCTGACCCCAGGATTAACTGGCTACCAAAAGACAAACTGTGCTATTTTTCTGTTTTAAATCAGACTTGTTTTAACTCTCCTGTCACCTCAGTGATTAATCAGGCCTCCTTGCTTTTGACTGTCCTGGCTGGGGGAGCCGAGAGGCTCCCTGCTTCCTCATTCCTCACAGTTTAGTGCTTTGGCTCACCACTCCTTCAGTTATTTAAGCAGGACAGCCAGGTAGAATCATGTGAAGGACAAGGGGCTGTGCTGAACAGTGTGGGACCTTTGGGCACTTGGAATCTGGCTTGTCTCCACAGGTACCATGACCATGGCATCCCAAGGCCAAGTCGTTTTCTGGAGGTATGGTATTATCAGCATCTACTTTGGGAGAGAGGAAGGAGGGAATTGTTTTTTCCAGATGCCTCAGCTGTATCACCCTGCTGCCAGGAGCTGTCAAGACAGCACCTCTTTGCAGCTCATCTCTATGCAACATTCATCCAGGCTACTTGAATATTGGTACAGTTTATTTTATACAATCTATAAGGCCATGTAGCTGCCAGACACTCATGTGCAGGTCATCAACCGTGTCCTAGAAGCTGTGCATGGCTGGAATATGCTATCTCATATTTGAATGCTGTAGTAGGTTAGGGTATCAATGGATTAAGAAAGTCTCTGTGTTCCTGCTGTTATAGTCTGGGGTACCAGTGGCTTGAGGAAAGCTCTACACTCCTTCTGCTGTCCCTCAGACAGCTGCTTGTGTCTCCATCACATTGACATGCTGTGGGCAGAAAGGCAAGAGCTGTGCTACAGGGTCAGGAGGAAAAACTGGGAAGATGTGCAAGCTGGTTTGTGCCTTTTGTTTTAATGATTTTATTTCCTTTGGAGCCATTGACCAAGTCTTGGTGAACTACAAGCTGAGTTACAACCAGAGAAATAAGTATCATGGAGAAGGCCATGAAAATACCTACCTTGTATCCTTATATCCTGATTAGTTGAAAATAACTTCAGCCAGATGGCCAAACTAATTGGCCAACTTGTTTCAGTCTCCAACAAATGTGGACCAGGTTTGCATCTAAACCTGACTGCTTGAGCAGAACCACCAACAAGCTGTGCCTCTTCATCCTAGGTGTGCACTCTGCCAGGCTGGCTGGAGGCTGAGGCTACGGTGAGATGTGTGAAAGATCCCTGCTTGTACTTTTTTCTGTCAAAAAGGTTTCAGCTGTTACAAGTATCTGTCCCAGCCAAGCTGAACAGCAGCAGCGAGGATAGCCCAGGTGTGAACAGAGGAGACCTCTCACACAAGCCATGCTCCGGCTTTCTCACATGGACTATCAAGGAAAAACTGAATAGTAATATTACCTGCACCTTTTCATTGTTGAAAGTGAGATTGCCAGCAGACATAGTATAATACAGCGTAAAGATCCGCTGAGCATCATATTCCTCATGGTCTGGAATGCATTTAATAGCCAGCTCTGTTATTCTCAAGAGGCAGCCCAGATGGCTTTTGTCAGGGATATGCAATAACTGATGGGTGTGAAAAAAATGAATTCCTACCCCTTGCAGCTCTGAGAACCATCCTCTGGCTCTGCCAGTGGCTTCTCCTGCCCCATGTGGCTGCATGCAGCCAGCTGGCTGCAGGTTACTGGGAACAGCAGGATTCTTCAAGGCCTTGGCCTCTTGAGGCTAATTTTAAAACACAGAAATAACCCAGATAGAGGGGTGAATTTTCCAGGAAGCTTTAGAGGAGCAGTGGGAGGTTTCTATTTGTTTCAGGAAAAAAAACCCAAACCAACACAATAAGTAAATCTGAAGCACTGAGAAAAGTTGAGCTCTGCAATCATTAACCACTTATTGAAATGGAAAACCCTTCCTTTTGGGTCACCCCTGCAATGCTGGGTTTTTTTCCCACAGTAAACTTTGTCATAAGGAAGATGAGGGGGTACTTTACGTCTCTTAATCTTCCAGTTTTTTTGATCCTCACAGCTCTAAGCCCATTCCCAATGGAAAACCTGCTCCATGTGGAAGTAGAGGTCAGGAGCCTCTAACACCTGTCACAGTGTGGCTGTAGGACTCTGCCCCTGGACTGTGCTCAGTGGCATTCAGGCTGCCCAGAGCTGCAGGCAAAATTCCATTTGGCTGACCAGGAATGACAGGGGACAGGATGAGAGGGAATGGCCTCAAGCTCCGCCAGGGGAGGTTTGGACTGAACGCATGGAAAGGGTCACTGGGCACTGGATTAGGCTACCCAGGGAGGTGGTTGAGTCACCTTCCCTGGAGGTGTTTAAGGGTTGGGTGGATGAGGCGCTGAGGGGCATGGTTTAGTGATTGGTAGGAATGGTTGGAGTTGATGATCTGATGGGTCTTTTCCAACCTGGAGATTCTATGATTCTGATGCTATGAATGGGGCCACAGAGGAGTATTCCACAGGCTGCCAAAGAGCCACCAGGAACTGAGGGCAGTGTCAGGACTCTGACTTGTGCAGCCCCAGCTGTTTGTGTCATCCTGTTCCCATGCCTCTGAAACACTGGAAGTATAAAGGGTGCTGATGCACAGAAAATGGCTTTTTGCTTGAACTGCTGGACAGGACTGTTGCAAAACACAGCTGCTCTCAGCATGCGGCTGGGTTGCCAGCTTCCTCCTGCGCTCCAGATTGTCTCAATACACAAGGGGCTTGCAGGAAAGTTCTTTTTTTTAAGGCTCTTGTGATTCTTGGATCTTACAGTTTCTGCAGAGGAATCTCCAGAGGGACTGATTTCCCATTGTCCCTAACAAAGGGTGTTGAAGTGAGCAGTGGCACCCACGTACCCAAAATTACCACCCCCCCCTATAATAGCAGAGCAGGTTTTTCCATCACCCTTGCTGCTGCCTCAAACCACAGGTGGAAGCATCACTCTGGAGTCAAAGGTAGCAAGGTTCTGTGTCTACGGGAGCAGGTGGTGTCAGCAGGGGACAAGAGCAATGGCACTGGCATGTTAGTGCTTGCTTATGTTTGTCTGTGACACAGTACTAGGGCAGAGCTGTGTGCACGACAGAGGATCCTTTTGAGGGCTGGGGGCAAGTGTGGTGGCACATGAAATATTCAGGGGCTGCACAGTAGGATGTCCTGGCTGCTTGTCCCCTGATGGCATTTATCTATGAACTCCTCCATAACCTGCAGGCAGCAACTCTTGGCTCCCAGCAATTTCTCCTCTACCCACTCTTGAGAAGGAGGATTTTAATCTAGAGGCTTAAGGGTGAGTAACAGCCGCTGCGAGATGTTGTGGCTGCTGCTTGCTCCAGGCATATGTGCTGCGGTCTAAGCCTGTTTCCCAGGTATGTGAGCTGAGGCTGATCATGGCAATCTTGGCTGAGTTTATCACTACTATCTCAGTCTAGGATCAGTTCTGGAGGAGCTCGTCAAGGAGGTGGATATTATTCAGCATATGCACAAGGCTTGGTGTTACGCCCTAGAATGCTCAGGGCTGTCCCATGGTGAACCTGGCCAAGACCTCAAGTGACTCAGGGTTGAGCCCCATGGCACAAGACAAGTCTCTGCTGGGAGAGCTGTCACGCTGCAGGATTTGCATGAGCCAACAAAGTCCCCATCCCACAAGTCCTCCAGGGGATGCAGCGGCTGGTGATGGGTCCTTGGCTGCCTGATGCCCACGGATGGAGGATACCAGCTGCTTTCCTCTCCAACCAGGTCAGCTGCGACCACAGCTACAAGGCACCAGGAGGGGGCAGGCAGAGAGCTGCTGCCCACCCTGGCTCTGAAGGTATTTAGGCACAAAAGTCTTAATACAAATGTGAATATATATATGGACTCATATGAAACTTTACATGGACTTATGGCACACTGGTCATGAAATACACAGTTCTAATCCTTTCTCCTGAGAACACTGGTATTGCAGAGAGGGCTTCCTCAGAAAGCTTTCCATTGGCTTTAAGGATGAGGATGGAAGGGAGGCATTGTAAGGGCAAGCAAGACTCCTGCAATGCCTCCTCTCTTCTCCATCTCCTCTTTCTCTGTCCACGCTTTAAGCTCATCTTCCCTTTCTCCCATCCCTGCTAGTCCCTGCAGGAGGGGCTTGTTCACAAGGTACAGCTCCCTAGAGCTCCGAATCAGCCCCATAACTCTGGCATCTGTAATGATTCAGGTATGATTGTGCAAATACCTGATGCAGGCACACATTAATGTCAGGAGGAGTAGTGTGGCTGTACAAACACTGATGGTCTCCCATGCAGAAGACTGCCTGATGTGTTGGGAAATGCTGTGCTGCAAATCTGAGAATGCAGATGAAGCACAGAGGTTATTTTTGCGTGGGCAGGACTGTGACATCTGGCAGCCTAGGCCTGCTTGGGGAGGGACCTGAGATGGGAAGAGGTAGCTTGGGAGTTTTTGTAGACAAAAGAACAGAACAAGCCCTGCATGCTAGTGTGGCTGTGGCCAGCGCCTGTGCCTCCTGCAGTGTTGGCTCCCTCCAGCACCCTGCTAGGCTTGCGGAAAAGGTAAAGTCTAAGACTTCACCTGGAGCACTGGGTCCAGCTCTGGAGACCTCGCCACAAGGACATGGAACTGTTGGAGCAGGACCGAGAGTGCCATGAAAATTATCTGAGCGCTGGAGCACCTCCCATGCAAGGACAGGCTGAGAGAGTTGGGGTTGTTCAGCCTGGAGAAGAGAAGGCTCCAAGGAGACCTTATAGCAGCCTCCAGTGCTTCAAGGGGCTTCAGGAAAGCTGGGGACAGACTTTTTAGCAAGGCCTGTTGTGACAGAACAAGGAGTAATGATTTTAAACTAAACTGAATATAAGGAAAATATTTTACAGTGAGGGTAGGGATACTCTGGCACAAGTTGCCCAGTGAAGTAGAAAAGGTCCCAGCTCTGGAAACATTCAAGGCCGAGTTGGATGAGGCTCTGAGCAACCTGATCTGGTTAAAGATGTCCTTGTTTCTGTAAAGGGGGTTAGACCCATATGAGAACCATCTGTGGCTCTCTGGGCTTCTCCAGCAGTCCTGAACTGTGCTGAGCCCAGAAAGTTTGTAGAACTATCAGGCATGGCGCATGAGCTGCCTGCCCAGGGTTGTACCTGTGGGTTTTTCTGGGGAACTGCTTCAGGGCTTGTTCCAGCAGGCAACTGAAGTCACTGCCACAACCCCCAGCCCATGTGACAGGTCTGCTGCCTGTGCTATGAGCCTGCACCAGGCCATGCTTACAGGTCTGAGCTGGAGCTGTGCTGCAGAGGGGTTGGACTCAGCAAGGCTCAAGCTGTGCTGCTCCCTGCCATGCTGCCTGTTGCCTCCTCTGCCTGTGTGGCTTGGTAAGTGGTCTTCTCCTCAGCCTCCCATGCACCAGCTATTTACCCATCTGCACATGAGGCATGCCCAAATGAGCCAGCTCACATATCTGGCCCTGTTTCCAGGCCCCTCCTGCCCACTGCCTGGCTTGTACCAAGTACCTCCCAGGGTCAGAGGCCTGTCTCGGTGTTCTTCTCACATCTGTGAGCAACTGGTCCCTCACAAGTGCCATTATGGACTGACCAGCTCATGCACCAGAGTGCTGAGAGGTGCATTCTCCACTGGTACCCACTGCCTCCTCCCAAAGGCAGAGCCCGGGTCTCCTCTCCTCCACCTTTGATGACGAGTGCTCACCCAAATGCTCATCGCTACTGCAGTCATTGGAGGCTCTGAGCAACCAGTCCACTTTGCTCTAGGACTGATCCGTATCCACCTCAACCTCCTTCTAGCTGGTGCCTCTGCAGACGTGCACCTTCCATGTAGGCTATGAAAAGTGGGCTGTGTGGTAACGTTGCCCTTTCTTTTTTCCCCAAATAGCATGACTATGGTTATTATTATCCTGGCTGTGGTGACTGCCCTGATCATCGGGTTTGGTGTCTCAGGTATGTGACTACTCAGATTTCTCACTGTTACAACAGCACAATGAACTTCTGCTGCCTCCACGTCTCTTCCTCCATGTTTCCACCCTGTGCATGGGCTGAGGCGTGCTCTTGTGTAGAAGTGCCACCTATGTCCCATTAATGAAGGCCTGATTTTATAACCTATGTAGCAGGTGGCTGAATTAAGACTGCACAGGCAACTTCAGTGCTGGCCTTTCTCAACAAGTTATGGGCCTGTTGCATTAAACCACAAGAACTTATGCTCTCCTTGTGAGCTCTTGTAGATTTTGAGTAACGCAGAGATTTACACACGCTCACAGGTGTTCAGGGTGTGTTAGCAGACACCAGCAGTTGGCACTCAGAGGTGAGAAAATCTGTATTGGCTCTTAATTTCTGCAAAAACCTACCAGGGAGCCAGCCCCAGACTGCAGTGGCAGCTGTGCACGTGAGACCTCCTCTGTGGGGCAGCTCCCTTTGGCCCTGAGAGAGAAGTCCTGGCCTCTGTTTTCACAGCAGAAATCAAGGGGTTTGTTTGTTTTGATTTTAGTTATCTGGCCATGTTAGCAACTGAAAAGCTCAACTCCATCTGTTGCTCCACAGAAAGCCAGCTGAGGTCAGGGGTGGATAAGCATAGCATGCCCTGTGCTGCTGGAGATGTAGCACTGTGTCAGCTGAAATTCCCTTGGGCTTGGAGCCCTAAACCTGCACATACAGAAAATCCTACACAGTTGTGCCCCTTCTCCCCAGTGGGAGGAGATGATAGTATTTACTGCAAAGTCAGCCTCTGCCAGGATGGGCCATATTCCCCTGCTTCCTCAGAGACAATAAAAATGTGCTGCTTTGGCGTTGGCCAAAATGGAGCCTCCTCAGGGCATGCTGAGTGAGGACAGCTAGGGAAGAGCTGCATGAGAAAGAGAGCCCGGTTCCAGGAAGGAGCTAATTCTCAAACTTGCTGGTTAGGATTCAACTTGAGAAGTTATGTGTCCCCGAGGAAGGGAAACAATGACTTTTCTTAAATGAAAGAAAACAGTTCGGATTCCAGTAAGGGTGAAAGAGCAGCCTCTTATTTCTCTGCCTGCATTACGCCTTGCAATGACATTTATATTGCATAAAGGGAGGTCATGACTAAGAAGAGATAAAAATCCCATACTTTTCTGGCAGCTTCAAAGAGAAAAATCCCTGATGTATAAAAGTAAGGGAAGAAACATCATGTAAATTCTTCTCAAGCAAATAAGGAGGGCTATTTTTCAAAGCACACCTCCTGCTAAAGAAATGCTCCTGTGCTTTATCTTGGTATATAAGCTGTGGAAGTTGACCTCTGCCAGCAGCACCAGTAGCTGCTTCTGGTGTCCTTGTGATGTTAACTGTGCCCAGTCAAGGCTTGGGGTTGGTGCATGACAGCTACTGTGCAGTCTGGCCTTTCTCCCCACTCACATCACCTTTCTCACACCACCTTGCTTTCTCCTTGCAGGAAAACATTCCATTACTGTGACTACACAGACATCTCCAGGGAACATTGGCCAGCGTGGTATCCTAGACTGTACTTTTGAGCCTGACATCCAGATGGGCAGCATAGAGATCCGGTGGGCCAAGGCAGGAATAGCTGGGCTGGTTCACGGGTTTAAAGGTGGGAAGGACTACCTGCAAGAGCAAGATGCATCATTTCAGGGCCGCACGGCCGTGTTTGCAGACCAGGTGATCGGTGGCAATGCTTCTCTGGAGCTGAAGGACGTGCAGCTCTCTGACGCCGGCACCTACTGGTGCTCTGTTACCACAGCCAGAGGGAGCGGGGCTGCAGTGCTACAGTACAGGACAGGAGGTGAGGAGAACAAGGAAGAAAATCCTGCTGCAAAATGCAGGCTAACGTGACTTGGTCATATCTACCCATGGTTATTCTAGAACTAACAGGGACTGACCAGCACAGCAAATGCAACTGGCTGTTTCACACAGTTCCTAGATGTTTCCTGGTGTCTGACTCTCTCCCTGTTTTCCCTCCCAAAGCCTTCACCATTCCCAAGGTGCAGGTGGAAAACCACAGTGGCAGGGACATGCTGCAGTGTGAAGCACCACGCTGGTTCCCTCGACCTGCTGTGAGCTGGCTGGCCTACAGCGATGCTGGAGAGTACCTACCTCATGTTGCCAGCACCAGCTATGAGCTGAATGCTGAAAATATCACTCTGAAAGTGGTTTCCTTCCTGCACAACATTACTGCTAATGCCACCTACACCTGTGTGATTGAAAACAACATTGCCAAGGCTACAGGCAACATCAAGGTGACAGGTAGAGTTTAACATGACCCAGAGACCACAGGTGTAGGGGAGAAGAGATTTTAAACAGTGGATCTGTGTGTGTTGTGGGGTTCCTCCAGCATCCCCTCCCCTGTCAGTAAACAGTTTCAGTCAAGGAAGGGACTGAAATCCATAATTAATCCAAGACTGTGTCTCTGGAATGAGGAAAAGGGTCTGTGATTGTTTTTCAAGGTAACAATTGCTCCCTTGGCATGGGGATAGAACTGCCAGGGAACAGGAACAAAGAACAGTCACACTTACAGAGAATGTATTCCTTCAGCTGTTAACTAAAACCAAACCAACCAACATCCCAAACTTCTGACACCTTCTTTAGACAGTTCAGCTTAAATCCCTTTTGTGTAGCAAACCAGCAGGCCTCTTTGGATGTTACTTATGACAACCTCTCTTACTCCAGCCCCCTCTTTTTACTTAAAAGGCCAAATTATCTACAGGAAAGTAAACTTTTCCCAGAAGCCTGAATATCTTTTCCTGTTCTATGCAAGAAGGGTCATAGCTCTTCTACAGCGAGGGCTTCATAGCAGTGGGTCTCCAAGCATAAGCAGCAGAGTCTATCAACATTCAGAGAAAGAGGGAGGAGTAAATGCATGCGCTCGTCTGTCACCCCCACCATGTTCCCCATTCAGCCTCTCACCGTTCTTTTGCTACAGATTTCAGCATTACAAGAGGGACAAACCTACAGCTGGTGAACCCAAATACAGAGTCAGTGTCCTCCTACCTTCCATCCTGCCCCTGGATGCTTCTGCTTTTCCTCTGTCTGCTATCAATATAAAGCCCCATAACAGTTGGAAACACTGCTGGACCTGGAGGTAAGCTTGGAAAGCATACATGCTTTGTCTAAGTACATGCAGACCCTCTTCCCGAGTTTTGTTACCACAGCAAACCTATCTCAAGTCTGCCAGAATGGGAGGACATGTCTTTCCCCATTTGTCCCCATTCCTAGCTTAAGGTGGGACATATGGCTTGTCCCTCCCATAGTCTTCCTTCTGGCTTCTCCCATCACTTTCTGCAATTTTAAGAGATTCTTCTCTTCTATAGTTGTCCCTCATCTCTTATTCATCCCCTCATTCTCCTTCCCTCCTCAACCTTCTCTCTGACCCAAAGGATAGACATGTTGCTGCTCTGAGCACCTTCAGAACCTTGGTTATAGTTCATGGCTGAAAGGCAGCATGTGTTTTTCCCCTTTCCCTTCTCTTGAGGCTTGCTGCAGCACAAGCCTTGCTTGCACCCCCTTTACTCACACAACCCCTTTCATAGTGCAGCACCTTCAGTAAATGGTAGCTCCTAGGGAAACCTTGACCAGGGTTAGAGGGAGCTGCCAGCCTCAGCAATCCTACTTAGGCCTGGAAAAAGTCAAAGTACAGGACAACTGCCTTCAGTGTACAGCTTTGGCTCTATGTGGCTCTCAAGGTAAACTGGTGATGAGGTGGACAGCTACAGAAAATCAGCTAAAAGGTACATTCCTATCTTTTTGTGCAGAACAGTTACACAGCTACTCCGACAGCAGGACATGCTTCATGCTTTCCTCCCTCTTGGGCTGAGGACTTTTAAGAGCTCCTCCCAGTTCCAGAGCACATAGTAGCACAAAGACAAAGCCAGTTGATTTCTATTATTGTTACCCATGCCAACAACAGGTACCTTTGTCTGGCTTCAGAAAGAGCACGAGGAGCATGATATGGAGAGTTCCATAAATAAAAGGGAAAACTCTGATCACAGAAACAAGATGTGCTTTGTCTTCTGAAGCAACGCAGTGACCAGAACTCTGATCATGGGCAGAAGCTCAGAAATAAACAGGAAAAGGGCTTCCTGCAATACATCTGAAGACTGGTCTTTCAAACTCAGAGTACTAAAAGCAAAAAAATCTCAATTCCCTCAAACAAATGCCTCCCATCTTGCACTTCTTGGAATGTATTAGTAAAATAGTAATTAAGGCAGTTATTTAATCTACACAGTCTTCTCAGAAGACTATTATCAAACCCCTCTTCTGAAAAATATACTGTGAATGGCAAAACACTCATTGGTCAGAAAATAATCAACAGGCTTGGAACAAAGTGTTAGGCCTTCAACACAGCAAAGGCAAACAGTGTGTCTACAGTCCCATATGAGGACTGATGATTGCATTTATAGTGTGAAATTGAAGATTAAAAAAAGAGTAGTAAGTGTGTCAGGAGACAGAAGATTAACATACATAATGAGCAAAAGAAGGAGACTAGCAAGATATTACTTCAAAGCTCAAATTCAGACGTAAACAGATATTAAACTGATACAATATAACAGACAAACAAATTTGTCTTTTCTGTTTTTACAGAAGTCTCTGATCTGGCACTTCCTATTAATGTAGCACCGTCTGTTACTCTGGTATTCATATTCATATTACAAAACTACTTTCAGTTGCACTTTTTAATCAGATTTTGATCTCTTCAAGTCTTATCACTTACAGTCAGTACTTTCCTCAGTCTAAGATAGTTTATTTGGGATTTTTATTTTTGTTTTCTTTGGGAAAGGTGGGGATAAGCTTTAGTGAAATCTTTACTATTTTGCAGAAAGCATCTATAGAAAAAGACTATCAGAGCAAAACATGCAGATCTTTGCTTTAAGCTGTTTTGTCAAACACTTTCAGGATGGGGTCTCAGAACTTCGTTGAATGATGGCATCTGTGCCACTCATGCTTTAGTCACAGAAGGGGCCAGCAGACCTCGAGAGGGAAGATACTTTACAGATGCTCAACAAACCCACCGCCTAAAGTTTAATATAAAGTTCAGACTAAGGGGGAAGGGTGGAAGGAAATGCTGAACAAACAAATCCCATAACAGAGTAGCTGTTCAAACATGCTGTCAGCACTACAAGAGGAATAAGGCAGAGAAGTAATTGTGCCTAGCATTTACTAACCCACAGCACAAGGATCTGGATGTTACTTTGCCAAGAGCAAGTGCAGAACACTTGATCATCACAGCAAGCAGATGAGAGAGCAGATGGGTCTACAAACAGTGACCTTCCTCATGGTGTATTGGCTAGTCTGCCACGCCACCATAGGTATTGTCATGTGCCACTTTCCTTCATAATCAGAAAGAGATAGGCAAGCCTGTACATCAGTAGTGAACTTCCACCACAGCTCCCTGTCTTCCTTGTTACCAGCCCCATGTAATGTTCAGACCACTGTTTAAGCTTCAAAATAATGCCTGTATAGGTTTGTGATGTAGTACCATGACTTAGTTCCCAAACAGTAACTTATTCACTTCCCTTCTCTTGGACATACTTGAAAAACATTTTGATAATGTCAAGGGGGTTAAGAAGACTATCCTGTGTGGCAACTGTATAGCTTCACATAGAATCATAGAATAACCAGATTGGAAGAGACCCACCGGATCATCGAGTCTAACCATTCCTATCAATGAAGACATGAAGACAGTGAGTGATCTGCAAAATGCCTGTCTCTGGCTCATAAGCCAAGGATCTGCATTCTGCCCCATTCCCCATGCAGCACATAAACCCTAGTATTAAAATAGATAGAGTGTCATGTAAACAGTATTTTAATAGCTTTATTTGGTAGATACTACCACATAAAATATACACATTGCGGGCCCTAGGCTCAAAGTATCGAGTATCTCTTTTCCAAAACATTGCCCAATACCGTTGGTGGCAATGGTCCAGAATGACCACTCAGGAATTCAAGAAGTCAGAGGAGCTTCTTGATTGCACCCTTTACCCCATGCTCGCAGGCCCATGCTCCCACTGGAAGGGAGATTAAAAAAAAGTTCCCAATCACAATAAGTGTTACCATAATTCCATTTCCACTGGGAGAGACGTTAAGCTGGGGCTTCCACTCAGCAGTAACTGGATGTCCTCCTAATTCTCTTGCTGTTCAGATAGCTTAGGGCATCTTGTTCCACTTCCTCCACATTCAGGCACAGCAGACTCAGCCGAGGTCCCACTTGCGACACAAACTCTACCTCACCACACCGAAAGTTTCTCAGCTGCAGTGGAGCTGAAGAAGAAAGATACAACCAGTAACAACTCAGTGCAAGTCTTCTGATCTGTTCTAACACACAGCTGTAGAAATTGCTGGGGAAGGGAAGGCCTTGAAGCAACAGCTGTTTAACATCTGCTAAACCTCAAAGGACAGCATGATTAATGAATCCAGGATTTAAGTGGATGAATGCATTTGGCAAGCATCCTTCCAGCTTGGAGGAAACAGACATGTTACACTGAAATGCTGTTGACTACATGCTGCTCACACAGCTCATGCACTGGGCTTTGTACTTTTCTCGCTGTCACCAACCTGGCTTTGCAGATGGAGACATTGTCTTTTGGCCATCATTTAACACCACAGGACAGCATCCTCTGCTGAGTTTGGCTAATCAGCCCCTGCAGCACCTGGACTCACACTCAAGTGCCAGTGTTATCACAAGTGGCTAAGAACAATGCTCCCTTAATGCAGAAACTGCACAGTTGTGGCAGCATGAGCTCAGACATTACCACTCAAATTCAAAACTCTTCAGTGTTTTAAACTCTGTGACAACAGTGAGGATTTTCAGGCCTAGACTACCTGCTGTCCTGTCTTTAGACAAAGTCAAAACCCACTTGGGAGGTCTGCTCAGTAACTCTGGCTGGTCAGAATCCCACCCTGTCCAAGGACTGGGAACTCTGCTCTAAAACAGAGCAACTTTAGTGTGTAAGAGTCACCCCACAGAACTAAACCTGTACCTTAATATCAGGGACGGGAGGGCAAACAATAGTTGCTAATAAAACATGTTCTTTCCTACAACCACTAACACGCACGCACAACTCCCACCTACCCCACCACCAAGACCTCACGACAATTACTATTCCAATTGTTTAGCTAATATTTTTCCTGGAACTGTTTGTAGAATTCAAACTGAGCGGCCACAAGTTGTTCACTGCAACTAGAAGGATGACTCAATACTATTTTCATGCTTCTGTGTAGAGTAGAAAAATTAATATATATACTGTCGTATACAGTGACTTTGATAATGTTATTTCTGTATTTTCGTAAACATGATTCCGCTAAGAATCACATTAGCTCTACACTACAAAATTCACAACTCCATGGAAATCCTCCAGATCTTGTTTTGCGGGCCGCGAAAGCAGTTCTCCTTCCCCAGTCTGGTAAGACAGTTCCTCCCTTCCTTCCCACACAAAGTATTACAAAAGCCATCAGTGCTTGCTTACCAGGCTGCAGGATCTTGGAGGGCTTCCTGTCTAGGCTGAAATCCAGCAGGATAAGGCGACAGATAAGAGGACTCCTGCACAGGCGCCTTAGGTAGCAAGCAATGAAATCCTCAGGTTCCTCTACACACTGAGGAAGGAATAGGTGTGTTGCCACTGAATGTGCAAGAAGGAAGCAGGGACCCGCTGGCACTCCCACAGCAAACAGCAATTCAGTCCAGCTGAGGCTTAAACCCAGCACACTACAACCACTAATGGAAAAACACACTCACCCCCATGCCAGTAGCTTCCTCATGCTGAATGGACACACTGCCCCTGCTCTGCACACAGTTCTGCAGAGTTTCCCAATCAGGAAGACTCATGCCCAGCATGGCTGCCACGTGCTGGTTCCTGCACAGCACTAAAGCTTCACCTGTTCCATCCTCCACCAGCACTCTGTGGAGAGAGCAGGCAGATGAAGATGTGCAGGGAGATCAGGACAATGCCTTGCTCTGTCACAGGGGATGTGACCCAGACAATGGTAAACTTGTCTCAGTAAAGGCAGAGAGGGGGAGTTTTGTTCACAATCAGAAAGACATGATGACTCTATTTTCAACCTCTGCCACTGTTCACATCCCATCTTTGACCTGACTTTCCCCCCCATCTCTGTAGAGTAATTATTCCCTCCTACCCACCTCTTCCAATACCTGATCCTTATGGTGCTTACCGTGCACTGGCTTGCCTCACTCCTATATTCGATGGACAACGTGGGCTGTCTCGGGTGCACCTTCCCTGAAGGAAGAGTAGAGCTACAGCTATGTATGGGTGGATATGAGAGAGAGAGAAAGAAGGGGAAGGGCCACTGCTTCCATTAAGTCTCCCCTAATTAAGTATGCAAAGGGTTAAAGAACTTCGCTGCATTTATCATGAGTGTCTTGGGAAGAGTTTGTAGGGGGAGAAAAAAAAAAGAAAAACATAAAAATAATAATCTGCTGCAAGGTGCTGAACCCCAACAGCAGCAAATGTGGGAAAAGCAGAGCATTAACAGAGTAAAATACACCCCTGAATGCTCTCACTTCACTCCCAGTCCTAGCTGCCAGCCTGCCTGATACCAGATGTACACTTTTAGTCAGTTGTCACTTTGGTCCCTTTTTCATAAACAAGACCTTTTCAGACATTGGAAAAAGAGGGTTTGGAACTGGGGTAGGTAGGAACTCTTATCCTCTGCTACCATGTAGAAGAAATGTGTCAGAGTACAAAATCGGCAAGGCTCCTCCCGAACTATCACTGTGGAAGCTTGAATACCTCTTTGAAGATGCTGCTGCAAAGCGAGCAAACCCATTGCAAGGAAAGTGTCAGTACATAGGACACGTGGCATAAAATCCGTGCCTGAGACAGGTGTTGCAGATGAGATTGCAAGTAGGATAGAAACACCAGTGAGGGGGGTGAGGTTTCTCCTGCAGAACTAGAAGAAATAGGAATGTAAGAAGCTTGGAACATAGAAACCCTTCTTAGGACACTGTAAAGTGGGAACAGACCCTGGACTCACCTTGAAGAAAAAGGTGGGTAAGAAGTTGGCAGAGCTATGATGCTCACACAGCTGGAGGCAATGTATGTGCAATAAACATTATGGAATCTGCAACAGGAAAGAGTTAAGTGTCAGAAAGAGCTAGTAGGAATCAAAGTGCTCAGTTTTCTTGGCATGGTTGGGCTGTTCTTCATCTGTCTATGACATGGTAGAAAAATAATTTGTAGTAAGGGATCAGGAGATACAAAGATACAAACAAAGGATGAGGAATGTCCACATGAGAGGAGATATTAAGAGGTAATTTCAAAGACAACAAGAGCTCAGATTGGTGATCTAGATCACAGCTTTAAAGACTAAGTACCTGGAGATTTTGCGTTCCAGGTTCTGGAAAAGGATCTTGGCTCCAGGTAGCAAACCCCACAGATGCTGCAAATAGGTAGGAGCAATGTAAATGTCCACTACAGCAGGAGAGCCTGGAGCAATGGAGATGCTGAGCTTCACGCTGTGATCACTGGCTAGCAGTATCCCTGGGGAGGCACAGGACCAACCACATTGTGAGCTCACACACAAGTAGCATAATCTGTCACTAAGCTGGATCTACAGGTATTTTCCCATTACAATGAGGTTATTACTGTAATACCTCATACATTTTCCAGTTACATTCTTCCCATTCCCATCCCAACACACAAGCAATGTACAGTTTCCCAGCCCTCTAACATGCAATGGGATGCAACATCCTGGCATGCTTCTGTTCTCAGACACAGAAGCAGTTACCCAAGAGCACTATCTTTCTCAAACAGAAAGTAAGAAACAAGTAATAATAAGTTTATTACTTGACCTGATGTCATAATCTTACCTTTCTGCTTTTGAAGGTCAGCAGTCACAGGTGGCTTCTCATTCTTAGGAGAGGCACACAAGGTCCTCTCCACTATCACACCAGAGAAAGAAACAAGGGAACCTGTGAAACTGAGAGCAGACCAGGATTTCTAACCTGCTTGAAGGCAGAGGGAAGGGAAGAAAGCCCAATTGCAAGACTACCACAAAGGACAGGGTGACAAGGAGTGGTGTTGCTTGAGCCTGGTTTCAGGGGAACCTTCTTTAAAGACCTGAGCTGCTGGACTGAGGGAAGCTTTCTGCAGCCTACCTCACCGAGAGACAGAGGTCCTTTTTATTCACTTTATCACTGCTGAGCCAGAGGGAACAGAAAAATAGGCAAAGCTATTACAACCTTCCTCTCTGCTTACCTCCTAATTGTTTTTCTTAATTAGAGGAAGAAGCCAAGCAAAGGAAAACTTAGCTTATCACAAGGTACTAGTGAAGATTTCAGAGTGCATGCAGATCACCTTAGATTAAACATGCTTTGAACAGAAAGGCTTCTAATCCTACTATTTGTTTAAAGCAAGTTATGCTAAACCAATCAAAAATCAACAAAAAAACTCACAACATGTGCAACCACATTTTCCCTGCTGCACCTGTTTTTACTTCTGACAGAAGTTTAGCAGAGACTTTTGGGTTCTTGTCCGCACCAGTAGCAGCTCAAACTTTTTCTGGACACCATTTTGCATTCTTGACACATGTAATTCCTTTAGCTTTGATAAACACGATAGCAGCAGCCTGGACTACTTGCACATAGGAAGATTTCCAAATCATACTTCTAGGGCAGACAATCACTGTTTAATGTATTAATGTTTCAAATAAAGATTAGTACAGAACCATGTTCTGAGACAGGGTCACATGTAATTCAGGGCAGACCAACATACCCATTGCTAAGCACTTCCGGAATGGAGGAAATTCTCTGTTCCATGCCCGTCAGCACTGACCTGGCTGCCAGCTAGAAGTGGGGGAGAGACAGCCTCAGATAGATTGCAGTTTATAGCCATTCCAGCCACAGCAGTAGAGACAAGCTCTGCATATTTAGAGCTACATCAAGCAACTGATGTTTCCTCCCTAGATTAACACCAAGGCAGGAAAATACAAAGCTTGGCTCCAGGCTCTGATGGAGATGAGCAGAATGTTCTCATCAACAAGAGCTTCTGCACCAATAATTTTCTGAACTAGTTCTGGAGAGATCTACGAGTCACCTGTGAAAGCCCATGGCAATAAAGCACTGCATACCTGGCACTCAGGCAGACAGGAGATCCACATCTCATGCTTTAAGTGCCAGGTATCTTGGACAGGCAAGCATAGGGGGCAGAATGACCTGCTCAGGAATTTTTCTGGCACGGGTGGAAGACAGAGCTTGTGAAACACTTCCAAGTCCTGGAAGAAGATTGATAAGACAACAAAGAAGACTTTCAAAGGACAGAGATAAAAGCTATGTAGGCCAAAAGGGCCCCTAAAAACAATGGTTTAAAGAAAAAAAAAAACCAAAACCAAACAAATCCACTGAACTCAGAGCTCTGAGAATTTTAATCAAACACATAACTAAAGCAGTTCCTTGGCAATATGGATGGGAATTCCAAGCCTCAAAACCAGCTTAGTCACCTTCCTGCTCCCCCCTACACAGTTCAGTAAAAAAATTCTCCTCAAGGAAACAGCAAGACAACCTCTTACCGAGCAGCAAGGCACAATGAAGCGATATAGCCCATCCTGATGCAGAAATGGAAACCATCGTAGAGACTTCCCCATGAAGAGTAGTAGTGCCTGGTGGGGGGGGAGAGTGAGAGAAAGAGAAAAGGTGATGAGAAATGTTAGGAAAAACATAGGAAATGAAAAATACAGCAAAAAGAGCAAATCCTGCAGAGGATGTCTTGACTGAGAAATAAGGGGTAAGATAAGGCAGATGAATTCACAAGGGGACAGTGAGGAGATGGAACTTCCTTGGGAGTGGCACAAGGAAGCTGCCTGCATAAACATACATCTATACCCAGCACAAAAAAAAAGCACTTTCCCATCAATTAGAAATCTAGGTAATTATCACTCAAGTTCCCTGAAGAGCCAGCTCCCAGCCTTATAAAAACACACCCGAAAGCTGCTTCCTGCCTCACTTTTTGCTGTGTCATGCCCTCTTCTCCATCACAATCTGTCTCCTCCAGCTCTGGTAGGTTTCCAGTTTCTCTGGGGTGGCTCCAGAGCCGAGGTCTGCCTAGCCACAGCACTGTGGCTTGGAAACTTTGCTGCAGCTCCGGTCTCTCTCCATCTTCTTTTCTGGGTAGTTGGTAATTGCGTAACATAAGTCCCTCTTTCTGGGTAACTAAGAATAGGCGAGATACACAGCTGGTTCTTCCAGTGCTGCTCTGGACCCCCTGACAGTTCTTGGCTCCGTGAGTGTTTGGCTTGGCATCCTCCAATTTCAGCATTTTTGCATCTGGGGTTTCCAGCTCAGATGTTAGGCTGCTACCATGCTTCCTCCTCAAAGAAGAGCCATTTCCACTCCTAGGGCCTTTCTGTATTTGTCCTTCTGGAGCATGGAGAACCCGAACATCCTCAAAGTAGAACTGCACATAGACACTGAAACAAAAAAATGGTAGTAGTGAAACTCCTTGTTCCTGACAGGTGGCTGCCCAAAATAAGTGGCTATCTGTGTTATCACTATCAGTGAGCACCTTGCAGGTATTTAGCGAAAGCAACAGAAAAGGGTAAAGCAGTAGTCAGCTATGAAGCTGGGTATGTGTTGAACAACGTGAACGTGGTAGGTTTGTTGCTGGTAAAGTTTCCCTCTTCTTCAAACAGCAAAGGACAGCTGCTTTGGCACTGAAATTCTATGTTGATAGGCAGCTTTAACCAAAATACTTGTGGAACTGGAAAATGATGATTTCACTTATGCACGGAATAAATGGAGTCACCTGTATTTTTTCTCCCTCACATGATCCAGATTTTCCAGGTGCTCCCAGGAAGGAAAATCAGTCTGAAAGAATCTCTCCACTACAAGCTGGTAGTTTTCTACCTGCAAGAGCGATCCTGCAAACACATCAGAGAAAGGTGCTGAGCTAATAAAAAAAGAGAACATGAGAATTTCCTCATTTTAAAAGTCATAAGCCCAGGCAGTGACAGTTCAGCATCTGCACACAAAGTCACCCCTTCCTTGCTTTGGAGCTGGATGGCAGAATAGGAAAAGCTCAGCACTTTCAAATTTAGCTTAGTGGGACATACCTATGAGAGCTGTATGGGCAAAGGGACTACCATTCTTATGGGATATCACACAGGGAAGTATGCTGCTCTTGTCCTGCAGCTGGAGGGAACTGCTTTTTGAAGAGGCTCTCAGCACACCCAGCAATATCTGCAACAGAAACGAAGCTGCAAAGAGCATCAAACACTTGCCATCTTTGAAGGCCACAACTCAAAGTGTGCATAGCAGCTGCAGCAGCCGCCTGTATTTGAATGCACGCTTTGAGTTATGGCACCACAGGTGAGAAAAGCAGTGTCACTCCCTAACAGGAGCAGGCATGCATCAGACAAGGTGCTGGAAGACATGGGGAGAGAACCAGGAACTCTCAAGGTACAGACAGTAAAGAGAACAAGGCACTTACCAGTCGAGGCTGGAAACTTCCGGCTGAGAGAGTGCAGTAGGACCAGGCCAATCTACGATTCAACTCCTGGGTGCCCATGTGCTGGGCCTCCACGGGAGAGAGCAGCTGTGATGGACTGAAGCATTCCCAGCTCTTCTGTTTTGCCATGTGACAAACTGCAGACAGAAATGGAGCCTGGCACCGGGGAGTCATGGTCAAATACTATGAAAAGAAAAAGAAAGGTAGAATCAGCTGAGTTTCTTCCCATCAGACAGACTAAACGGTTCATAGAGCATTTATTCACCTTCTGCAAGGGACACTGGTGTGCTTCTGCCAGGATTTCATCATAAATATCTCTGGCTTCCTTTCTATCTGTCACAGCAGCTTGCAGAAGGGGGACAAGGAACTTCTCAGCAGCTCTAGGGTTTTGCTTAGAGCTAAGCAACAGTCGACGGCACCCAAAGAAACAAGAAAACCTGAAAAAAAATTACAACAGTTAGAAGCGTTAGCAGTCCTCGCTCTTCTGTGAGTTTTCCATGTAAGTCAGGGATTCTTTCTGCTTGTCATGAGTGAACATGCTGTGTGGGACAAGAACTAAAGACAGCACAAAAAGAACACAAGCTGATTTTACAAAGTAACACTTAAAGGCAATGCAAATTTATGTCAGGCAGGCAGACAAAGAGCAGGAAAATATACAGAAATGGACAGGCTGCCAAAACCTCAAAACTCTAGTGGATTGAAAACAAAAAACAACAAAACCAAAAAAAAAAAAAACCAAGCCACCTCAAAATAATCTCCCACTAAATCACAGAAATGGACCTCCAGGCATTTTGGGTGAGCTTTACTCATGTTAGGTATACTTGGCTTTGGTTTACATAACACAAAAAATGGAAAGAAACAACTACAGACTGCTCTTGTTCCAATATTTTCGTTGCACTGTGATCCTTTCAGGAATTCAGCTCACTGCTTTTGAATGCCTGCAAGTGATCGCACTGCCAGTCAAAATATGACTTAATAACAGAAAGTGAACTCAAACAAAGAGATGGCAACTAACAATTTTTCAAGCAGCAGCAGGAATTACTGGTCACATTTAAAGAAAGTGAAAGACCTATTAATACCCATAATCTATAGCTAGCAATATGTTTCTGTTTTCCTGGACCAAAACTGAAGCTAAAAAAACTTGGAAATTACAGTAAAAATTCCACAGTGCCAGTAAAGCACAGGAAGACTGAGCATTCTGTAAACTATCACTTGACTGCCTGAGACTAAAGATCCATATTTGTTTTTAAAGTCCAAGGCGCAGTTATAGTGATCAACCATAACTATTCCAGAACAAACAGATATTTTCACCAACAGAACCCAGAAGTATACACAGAAACTGGCCCAGATGTGTCATGCAAACAGAGTGCAGTTGTCAGGGAGGGCAAGAAGCCACCTGGAAGACCCAGAGATAAGCACGTGTGGGAAAATCCAAGACAAAGGCTCTGAAACAAACGCTCACATTACTGGCAATATCTGGAATATCTCGAAGTGACAGGCTGAGCAGCTGCTGCTACACCTTTGAGCAGCCAGGACTCAAGAGCCTTTATATCATTTGTTATCTGGTTATAGCAGCAGTTTCTAGCTTTAGTGCCTGCCTTGATCTGAGAGCAAACCACACTGGTAGGCAGACAGCACTTCCATATTTCAGGACAAAACTCTCCAAGCAGGGGTATGTGAGCACAGGCTGCAGTATGCTGCAGCTTCCCGTGAGGAACGGGCTTACTGCACACACACTTGAAAAAGCGTACAGGGATTTTCTCATAGAGCAACTGCAAGGCACAAGCAACACGACATGATGTAAAATCTAGATGAACAGCTTACTTAAGACAGTAGACCAGAAGCAATTTCTGCTATCAGCATCCAAACATGGTAATTTTGTGAACCCTTCATCTAGAACACACCCAGACAGCCAACAAAGCACACTATGCATAGCCTGACTTCAGAAGAAGTGTCCTCACCTCTCCTCAAACGTCTTCAGGAGGCTCACCAGCCAGAGGTAGTGTGGCATATCAAGATTGTAGCGGAAGAGCAGCTGTAAGTACAGATTTCCCAAAGAGGCTGATGCCTGGTAGGGGGTACTGAGCCTTGAAAAACTCCTCAGCACAACAGTGCTGCTCAGGCAAGCACCAAGTACAATGAAAGGGAAGGATACCAGAGGCTTCTGTAGGAGGTGGACATCGATGAGCTGAGATACACAGACAGACAAGAGAAGAGATAGCTAGTCTGCTACCACTCCTCAGAACCACCATCCCACTCTAAACCCTTGGCCACTTTACGGGACTGTCTATAAACCCAATGGGACTAAAGGAGTCTGGCACTGCTTAGGGAGGAATCAGATCATAACCTCTTTGATTCTCATGATTAAGCCTAGACAGCAAGATCCCAGATTTTATTCCAGTACTTGCTAAAGTAATTCCAATGTTCCCAGAGACTTCTGTTGACCCACACACTCATTAGCCATCCCCAGGGCCTAAGTCTCTTCCACTACATGCTTTATGCCTCAGATGTCTACACCTACCTCCACACATGCTCCCGGTCGGAGTCCACGTGCAGAGCTCAACAACTGCTGGTAAGCAAGGCACAAGCAGACTTTGTCATCCAGTAAGAAGAGGCCAGCTTGGACATTGAGTATTTTGGTGACAGTTCCCTGACCAGAAAGCAAACAAAGTTACATGAATGTAGAAAGTCCCAGAACTTAAAAGAATCACAGGCCTGAGCTATAAGGAAATAAATTCATGAGGAATATAAGACCTTGCAGGCCAGGAGCTGAAACCCTACAGCACGAGCAGGTGAAGACTAGCCCTACAAATCCTTACCACATATGAGATGATCTTAGACTCTTTGGTTGATCCTGGCCTCTTCTCTTCAACTCCCAGCTCTAAAGAGTCACTGAGCTTCTCAGCAGTCTCAAGGGAAGATGATTGAACAGATTCTCCTTGACAAGAATTGTCCAGTTGCTGCTCTCCCACCTGCTCTGCACAGTAAGGCAGAAGGCAGGAAGAAACACCAGTGACAAATATCTTTTGTCCAGATTTCTTCAGGCTGGACATACTCAGGCCTGTTATTGTGTACCTTTGGCCCAGCTGGAGGCTATGATGCCATGTCAACTGGTTGGGCTTCTAGAGCAGAGAAACCAAAAGTGACATCAGCATCTCCTGCAATGGAAAACATTCTTCCCAATCCAATAACCCCACCCAAAAATAAAAAAAAACTTTTCCTTTGAGAGGACTGCCTCAGTCTTAGAAAAAGGGTGATAAACTGCAAGATGTTCAGGGACACTGCAACTGCATGAGGGAAGGGGGCTGCTGAACTAGACATCTTACATACAAGGAGTGTTGTAGGCTCCATGAACTTAAAAGGAAGAATAAATCAAATCAGAAGGTCGAGGGCAAGCTTTAAAGAAGATTAATCAACTAGCACATACACAGATGTTGAATTTGTGAGTGAAATTCCAAGGACCTACCTGCACCAGCACAGGGACCCAAACAGCTGAGATGAAGCACTTCAGAAACAGAAAGAAGAATGACTTGTGGCGAATACAAAGGAGAGGCCCTCGCCTGACCAGTTCACCTGCCACAGTGAGCTTTGATCTTCTCTTACGTGGAATCCTAGGGGGCAATTAAGGAAGCAAAGGAAATCCGAGATGGAAGAACAACTCAAAGTCTCTCACAAGCAAAATAAACAAATACACAGCAAGCACTTTCCAAAAACAAAGGGTCCAACAAGGTACTATGGACCATTCCTGGAGGTGTTCAGGGCCACGGTGGATGGGGACTTGGGCAGCATGATCTAGACGGAGGTGTCCCTGCCCATCGCAGGCGGTTGGACCTAGATGATCTTTAAGGTCCCTTCCAACCCAAACAATTCTATGATGAGAGGTTTTCAAAACATTTGGCTGCAAAATTCTTCCTTTAACTTTTGCATACTAAATCCCTTTGACATTTTACAAAAACATTATATTTCAAGACAGTAGGGCTGTGTTGAACAAATTCACATGTTCCATGACTACAGCCAGATTATAAAAGGCTTTACCACAAACAAGCAGCTAATTATAGGTCAAAAAGAAAGGAAAAAAGTAACACGCAATTCTTCAGCAGAAAACAGAACTTGGCTTTGCACATCCATGGAGTGTGACACTGTGGAAGCTCCAAGGCTATAAACAGAAGAGGCTTGAAACCAACAATGGAGTCTTCCCAACAAGCTCGGCTCGTGATGAAAAAGCAGCAAAACTGAAAGCAGTGGAGATGAGAGAAGGGTGACATTTCTTTAGTCATTTCTGTTTGTCATTTCAAACTCTCATTTCAAAAAATGAGAAAAAAAATACATTTCAAGCAAACACTTGTCATTTTCATTTCAGCTCCTACTAGACTTGAATATAATTAAACAAACACATTCTTCATTCCAAAATGTATAAGAGATTATGTAAATTTGAGGAGGTTTTTTTAAGAAGAAATACCAGGAATTCCACATACACAAGTACAGGACTTTATTGGTAACATGAGGTTTAACACAGCCAA
>WAAB01014388.1:32034-96021 GCA_013389865.1 Piaya cayana | reverse complement strand
TATAATTCTACGATTCTATGAAAGTGGTGACTAGGTAAGGCTGGCATGTCTCTTTCCAGGAAGAAACCCAGTCTCTTTGCTACTGCAGCTGCTGGGGAGAAAAGCTTTGAAATTTTTGCCATCATACTGTTTCATTTCTGCCATCATGTTTTATAGTAGCTTCCAGCCAGGGAAGGTCTAGGAAAATAATGAAAATGCAACTACTCCTCCTTTCAGGTGGAGTGGAGAAGTCCTCCTATTGTCTTCTCTGCTCCCCAGTTGCCAGATTGCTGTTATTGAAAAGGAGCTGATTCTCCAGTTCCTACCAATTTGCATTTTTTTCCTACCAATTACCTTAAACCTATGCCTATGTTTCTGTTTTCAGTTCTTTTAAACAGACTACGTGAAGGATGCTTGTCAGTAATGCAGAACCAACCCATACTTACCAGACAGGCTAATCAACAATTTGTTAAATTTATCCTGCTTTTCAAAACTCGAAAGAGGAATAGCAGTACATGAACTGGAGTAAACCTAGCATCACCCGTGTATATTCAGTTCAAATGCAAGTAATGCATTTTCTTTCATCTTTGTTTTCTGAAAACAGGGCAGTTCTGGCATGTATCTGACCTACATTTAGATCCAACTTACCACATTACCCCTGATCGCACCAAGGTTTGTTCTTCTTCCAAAGGAGCCAATGCCTCTGACCCAGGCCCTTTCGGAGACTTTTTGTGTGATTCTCCATATCAGCTTATTTTGTCAGCATTTGCATTCATGAAGGATTCAGAACAGCAGGTTTCATTCATGATTTGGACAGGGTAAGTATTCAAGTCACTCCACAGTTAAAGCTTTTAACAGCTGGATAACCATATGGTATAGTAATTCACAAGTTTATATTTGCGTCAACAGATCTGAGTTCAATTTCACAAATACTGCTTTTGAACAGTCCCTTTAGTTGTCTGAGTGGCTAGTAAGTGGCAGACTCAGTGAGACTATAAAACCTCAGGAACAGATTTCTGTTCTCTGTAATAATTTCTGGATATTGTTAGACTGTTCACCAGGACATTTACTACATGACTGTATTAGTTAATTGAAACAGTATGGTGAGGATGGAGCGTGGAAAAAGGAAAAAGAAAGATCAGAGAAATAACTGCCTGGAATTAATTATGGGAGGTCATAGTTTTCATAGGTCTTAAGGTCATTAAATCTAAAGTACATCCCTTTTTCAGAAGATACTCTTTAGCTATAACATATTTGGCTCTGTAAGAAGTAACTAGAACCAACTTTTTTGTATAAAGTTACCATTCAGATGTGGTGCCTGTATGAATTCTGGATCAAGGGCTAATGGGGGAGTGATAACAATGTCATAGATGCTTTCTCTCTCTTTGTTACTACCACTCATAGCTGCACATGCAAGAAAATGTGGTTTCACAGTTCCTTCTTGCAATATTTTGGATGTATGCAGTTCCCTGTTGAGTAAAACATGTACCTTCTATGTGCCAATATTCCATATTAGAAAATGGGCATAATACTTTATCAAGGTGTTATCTGTGAGGCGTTGTCTGCCTTAGCAGTGGGACTTGAGAAGGAAGTGTGAAAGGGAGGCATATGAGTAGCTCAAAAGTAACATTTTACTTTCTAGATACTTATAAAACATAGTTTTAGCCTTCTGCCATGGCAAAATTCTCCATTCTACCATCAGATAATTTTTTATAGTATATATCAATGGATAATTTATCAAAGAGATTAGTAACTTCGAGTGAGAACTAGTTTGTTTATCAGTGATGGGATCTTTTTTTTGCTGGAAAGGTTATATATGTTACATCACTTAATTATCTTACATATAACATAACTTATATATGTTACATCACTTAATTTTGCTGGGGATAAGGAAGTTAAGAAATATGAGCGCACAATGACAAGTGATTAATTTATTTCATTTACTTTATTGTACTTTATTTTCAACAGGATGTTGTTAAAAAGGGAACGATAAACTTGGAAGGTTGTACAGATAACGGAAGATACATAACCCAAACTGCATGGTAGCTCAACATGATGGAGTTGAATTAATTTAATTTCTAAAAAATCTTAGTTATGATAAATGGGAATCCTAAACATTAGTCTACTTGTTTGTTTCATTTTTAAAAGAAGCCTTTGCAGAGAGCCTTCAAGCAGTTGTATTAGAGTCTATAGTACTATTGCATGCTAGCATGTAGATATGTTTGCAGGATCTTTTAGCTTTCCTTATGTTGGTAATAAACCTGTGTTAATAAAACGTTTTTCCCTTTTCAGGGATAGCCCTCCTCACGTTCCTGTAAAAGAACTCTCCACAAAATTAGTCATTAACATCATTGGCAATATGAGTACCACAATTCGTCATTTCTTTCCAGATCTTCAGGTTTTCCCAGCCTTGGGCAATCATGACTACTGGCCACAGGTAAAACAAGTTCGAATTGTGTTTGTGTATCATATTCAGTGTGTTCCTAGCTCTCAGAAAGCATGTGTGAAAAAATAAGAGTTAAATTTGTGTAGCTATTATTCTGGAAACACTGTTCTACAATTTTCCATTTAGCACATAAAATTATAAGTGGTTCCAGTCAAGAACAGAAAGTAAATCTATCTCTGTGTTGTTACCCAAGCAAACAGCGATGCCAGGTAAAATCTGTACTTCACCTGAAGCTGTGCAAAATTGCCACTAATCATTCCTCTTGGCATAGAACCACCAGGTCTCATCATAGTTAACACACATTTATTCTTTCCTTGCTTTTAAGTCATGTGTATACAATAACTTAATTTCACAGAAATTGCATCCTTAATGGATCTGTAAGCCCATGGTAAGATTCAAGACCTACTGGAAGTTTGTCTACTGACATCTCTGGGTATTTTTTTATCAGACTAATGGCAGGATTTTTGTAGTGTTCCCATAGTTCTGCCACTATAATTTAAAATATGTCTCTTTAATTTAATATGTCACTATAATTTAAAATATGTCTCTTTTTCTTTCCTTATTGGACACGTACATATATTTGCATTGATGATTTACTGGATGCATGTGCCATTGCAGCTGAGGACAGTGGTTTTTTAGTTTCGGTGTTCAGTGAATATTGTTCTTGGCATAGCTCAAGAGTAAACAGTTGCTTTGTGTGTCCTTTAAAACATATTGCGGGTTGATCTGGCAGCACAGAGGACTGAGAAGCAAATTTGCCATTGGATGTATGGGGATCAGAAGGGATGTGGAACAGGCCAGCTAAAATATTTTGTTTGAAATGCCTTACGGGAATTCAGTAACACCCTTTCATGCCTGCCAGAGACTTTTATTCCAGTCTTCTGTATCATTCATGAGACCTGTCAGGATATATGTTGCTGTAGTAGGTGATTGTATTGTTGCTGGAGTTAGTGATTGCCAAATCAGTGAGTAACAGTGGTGCTCGGAGAGGAGAAAGGGAAATGTGAGAGACAAAATAAGGGTTGGAAATATCTTGGAAATGTGAGTGCACAAACCAAGATGGGACTTCAGTCTCTTGTTCTTACTCTGGTAGTATAGTTTCAGCTTGTCATATGACAGGGAGCCAGGGTGGTTCACCAGAAATCACTGGTAAGGTATTTTGATAACACCTTAGCTGAAGTGTTTTGTTTCCATTTTGTTTTGTGTTTAAAAAGTCAGAGAATAGTTGTGATCTAGCAGTCGCCTTTGATATAGAAGAAAAAAACCCATGTATACGATAACCTTGTAGATAAGGAATGTAGCAGCTCTTCTATCAAATATAAATTTTGTTTGTGAAATTAAATCTGAAGATAGGAAAAAGGTGGTCAGGAAGGGCAGAGGGACAGCAAAGGGTATTTTGAAGGGGGCTGCTGGTTGGTGTAACTGATGTAGTTCTTGGCACAAAACCAGACAGGAGTGTTTCTGTGATAGTTTACTTGAAATGGCAGGCTTCACTATGGTGGAGAACTGACATACTTTTCTGTTAACTGTTTGAAAAATACCATGGGATCAGAAATTCTGCACCATGGGGTCACTTCAGGTTGTTGGAGTTTGGGTTTTTTTTTCCCCCCTCTGTTGATGACATTTCTGTTTTTCCTGTGGACGTACTTGGTAAATGTCTTGTAGACTGGAAGTGACGTGGAGCAGGCTAAATACTGTAGGCTGTTGCAGAGCAAGTATGAAATCTGTGCACTCACCATGCACTGAAGAATTTTATTGCTCTCTATTGTGTTCTGACCTGTCCATCTTAGCAATTTAACAGTCTTTGGGTGACTTTTCTTGCAGAGCCTATTAAAAATACTGCTTGGGTTAATCAAGCATCGGGGTACCTTTCAGATTGTGTATTGTTACCTTGGTCTTTCTGCATAGGGTTATTTGTTTCACATTCTTGCTCCTGCTTAAAACAAATTCCCCAACTGCTGTCTAATCCACAAACTCACAGAGCACTGATTTGCCCGGGTCCAAACCACCTTCAGTCCATAACAAGGTCTCTTATCTGAGATCAGGTTTTGCCGTGTCTGTTAGTGATGTTAGCTCTGACAGAACTAGTATGGCTCAAAGCTTTCTTAATAACTGGTGTCTGCACTGCAACCAACAAACGTCTGAACAGACTTCAGATTGCATTGCTCTTAGACAGGGACTTAGTTGCCTAAGCATCTAATAATGTAGGCTTAGTTCAGACGTCTTAGAAAGGTCAAATTGTATGTTTAAGAAAACATGCGTTATAATACTGTTCCAATTTTTTGATCTCTGTTTTTTTTTTATTTCTAGCACCAAGAATCCAAGCAGGTATTTTAGGAAAGGCAAGGACAGGCTGGGATTTTCCTGTCAGGGTTAAATGAGGGCATGGCTTTTATCAGGCTGCGTTGCTTGGGCACTGCTTGGCTCAGACTGAAGAGTGCTATGGTCCTAATTAAAGCTGATGGGAGAAAACATGGTCAAAACTTTTCTTTTGTTTTACATGTTTTGTTACTAGAACTACAGGATAGCATGGAAATATTTGTGGAATTTACGAGACTGTTTCTGATGGCCATAGTAGAGTTTTGGGGAGCTGCTACGAACCCTAGGTTGCTCATAAAATTCATCTTATATGAAAGAAGCTTATGTTCAACATTTTCCTCCAAGAGACTTTATTTTTATACTTCAAATCTTCAGTTTATATCTTTTTAAGTTTTGCAGAATGTATAGTTTTCCACTGTGCTATTGCTCCTAAGTCTTCTGACATTAGAATGCATTAACAAGGCTGTAGAGTACATTCTGACTAAATTCAGGCATTTGTTCCTGATCAGCAACACTGGATATTCATAAGTTGTTTTTTTTACTTTCTCAAATTCTTCTTGGTGATGACTGGATACACTTAGATGTTATGCAAAGGGTCCAGTGGGATAATTTAGTGATTTTTTTTGTCTGTGTCTGAATGCTAAGGCTAAGGAAGATTCTGCTCTCTCACAGGATCAGCTTCCCGTAACTACCAGTGAAGTTTACAACGCTGTAGCAGATTTCTGGAAACCTTGGCTAACTGATGAAGCAATCAGTACTTTCAGAAATGGTAAAATGTGTTAGTAATCATTGTAAAGCTAGGGCTTAGAGAACTAATGTTTCTATAGATTTGTCCAGTTTGTTTAACTAAGTCTCATAGGATCAATCAGCGCAATGGATTATTTGTAATATTTCTCCTGGAAGAAGTTACTTGTCTTTTTGAATAACTATGCTTATATTCAGGGTACGTTTATTCTCTTCTGGTGCAATAATTATTACTGTAGCATATGCAGTATTACTGGCTTTGAACCAGTGCCTGTGGAATGTCTTACTGCCTTCAAGACCTCAGAATACTTTTTAGATAGACACATATAATGCACAAGAAGGCTTAAATTTATTTGTAAGAGAAAATTTATGAAATATTTCGTATTTGGTATGGTATGTATTTCAGAGCACATTGAATAAGCATGCATTTGTTCAAGTTATGATAGCACTTTTTTCTTGGTGATTATGCCTTTAGTTGTATCATGTTTATGTCCAACTTGCCAAACTGGGAAAATATTGATATCCTAATTTCAATTTTTCTTTTTAGCAAAGAACTAAAATGCTGAACCCAGTTTCCAGTCCATTCAAACATTAGGGATCTGGAACTTTAATATGTGTTTTTGTGTCCTGAACGAGAAGGAAATGTGTGTAAGAGTTGGAGTAGAAATTGTAGTAGGAAAACTAAAAGTCAAACGGCCAAGCCTTAAGTTAAGGTATATTGTTATAGCTGTGTTGCCATGGCTCCATTGAAGCCCATTAAGTATGAAATTCCACCTGCTGAGGAAGCTTTCTATGCCATGGACAGTTTCAGGAGCTTGGATTGAAAAATGTGGTCTTCACTTTTCATCACATTCCAGTCTGAAGTTAAAGGACTTTCAAAGTACGAGGCTGCTAAATTCAAACAGATTTTCCTGGAGAAACCTGTATGTTTGCAGTACTTGAAAAAGTGTGGACTTTTAAACAATTATTGCATTTGTCAGTGAGGAAGAAATGTTACAGGATGTGTTTTGCATGTCAGTTGGATAATTACATCTGGAAGCTGTCAAGTAAATGCAAAGGCAGTTACATGCAAGGATTAATAAAAAAAATCAATGTCAGCTTATCCTACTTAAAATCTTGCTAAAAAAAGATTCTTAAGATATCCTGTTGTGATATGGTGATACATGGTTTGAATAAACATACAATATTCTATTTTATTAGAAGGAGGAAGGCTGGGTATTTTGTCAGTGCTGTGCTTTAACACTAAAGTTGTACCTTGAAGCCTTTCGTTTTCCAGGTGATTTTGATTTTGGTCTTCTTTTCACAGGTGGCTTCTACACACAGCTGTTCGAACCCAGCGATAGCTCTCAACCACTCAGGATAATCAGTCTGAATACAAATTTATATTACGGTCCCAACAGTGTAACTGTGAATATGACTGACCCAGCCAACCAGTTTGCCTGGCTGGAGGGAATACTGGAAACCTCTTCACAAAGGAAGGAAAAGGTAGGGGCTGTGAACATCAGCATTATTTGTTTAAACTTCGAAAATAATTTTTAAAAAAGATCTAAGAAGTAGAGACAATGAAAATGTAAACATGATTCTAGAAGAATATTAATGCTGGCTAAGATACTGCAAAATCAAAATCTGATTTCTTAAATAATTCTTCTTTGAATATGCACATTCTACTACAACAATTAATAAAATAGTTGAATGTGGTTTCTCAAATTATTCAGTAAAATACCTCATTTCCTATGTAGAGGGAAAATCCTACGTAAAATACTGTAGAAGCCAAGATGAGAGTACTTAACACTTTTACTTTTGTTTCTGACTATTTATTCATAGCCTTTAATTTTAAACTGTACACCCTTTGCCTGAGACAAAAACTATCTCATTGCATTTACATTTTCATGTAGTTACAAATACTAAAAATAGAAATTAGAGAGGAGTTTGTCAACCACAAAATTTAGCCAAGTTACAGCAATTGCTGTGATTTGCATGTTATAATAAATTGTCTTATAATACTCCACTTTTGAAGAGAGGTTATAAATTGTTGGCTTGTGTTTGATTGATTAGTGCAGGGATTGTATTGTCATCTGACTGGAAAAAGTATTTAATTTGAAACATGTTTACATTTTGCTATGGTGTTGTAATTTTAATATTATATTACAGTTGGGAGAAAGTAGAGATTTCCCTTCCTCATAAAACCCTGCAGCATATTAGTTGATGTGTGCAGTAGGAACCAAATCTCAATGTCAGAGAGGTTTTAGTGAGTTTTTCCATGTTTCTGGTGAGACTGACCACGCAGACCCTGTAACATTCTCGCCTAAGTTTTATTTCCTATCCCCTTGAGATGCCAAAATGTGAGTCTTGCCCTAGTCACTTTGGTTTTATATTTGAAATAATTGATAAAATTTTCTGTTGGCCTAAAATCACACGTAAATTTTTGTAACTTTTTTCTCAAGAATATACTGAGTTCACTAAAAAGACCTATTTATTTTTTATCATTATGAATTTGAGCATTTTTACTGTTTGTATTTTGTATAAAAAGCCTGTTGTGGTAAATAGTTTTCAGAAAGCCATTTGGAAGATAGCATTATTATGAAATTGTGGTAACCATTTCTGAGCTACAGCTAAAAGTGTGAGTGCCAAATGAAGGTGCTAATTGTACTTTCTGTATCTAATTCCTTAGGTATATATAATAGGACATGTACCAATAGGATACTTGCCATATGCAAAGAATACTACAGCTATCAGGCAGTATTACAATGAGAGACTGGTAAAGATTTTTCGCAAATACAGTGGTGTTATTGCGGGTCAGTTTTTTGGACATACGCATAGAGATAGTATCATGGTCCTCTTGGATGAAGAAGGTAATGATGCTTGTTGAATCCTTAATCTTTTTCATCTTGATTAAAAACAAATTAAGACTTTCTTGTGTGTTCTTACTGGTCAGCCTCTGTTATAAATACTTGAAAGAAGGAAATTGGGAAATACTGCTGTTTATCTACAAGAGTTCAAGCTTCGCACATTCCCATTTTTTTTACAAAGAGAACATTGCAAGGCAGACTGTCTTTTTCTGTTGAAGTCAGAAGAGACTCCCCAAGCTTCCTATTTTTTTTTAATGAATGCTTATGCCTAGACAAGAAATTCTAGTCTTTCCTCTCTGCTCTCTCAGTGACATGGGCAAATTATACTAGCCAGTTGCTATTGTGTGATGTGTCAAAGGGAATGTTCTCAGGCCAGCTAGACATGCTCTGTGTTCTTGTGTTTCCTGCATCATTACTGTGCCTCTCTGCTGAGTTCCCTGCTGCTTCAAAGTTAATTAAGATAAGGGTAAGCAGGAGGCAGGGGAAAGAAAGTCTCTGCCTGTTGCATCTCTTAGATCAGCTAATTTCCCTTTCAGGAAAGCACCCACGTTTGAAAATTTTGTTTGTTGCTTAATTTTAGTCATGGGCATGCCTGTATGGAAGCTTCTAACACCTCTAACTGAAGATCTCTAATAAGTAACTGGTTAAATGTTTGTCTGTACTATGTAACAGTGAGAGGTCTATTGCTTTGTTTTATGTAAAATGCCCAAATATTAATCGGCTCTTTGTTGTAAATGAACTCGTAAAAGCAATGCTCAAAATACCGACTAGGATAATAGTATTCATAATCATTTTACCTTTTTACATAGCATTGTCATGGAATTAATTTCTAGCAAAAAGGAACCCAGCCCTAGTGAAAGAAGTGGGTTTTTATATTGTTCTTAAATGGTATTTGACACAGTCTATACCTACTTTGTTCCATTCATGTATGAAATCATTACCTCTACTACGAAATTCACAGAGGACAGACTGATCTTGGTGCCTTGTCATTACAGTTTGCATGTGCAAGTAACTGCTTCCAAGTTATTTTTTAATAATGATATATCTTCTGACAAAAATTAAACAGTGAAATTGCAGGTAGCAAAGTATAGTTTATGTTTAAATGTAGTTTTAAACTGCCTTCTATTTGTGCCATTTTCCTCTTGATAAAACTCCAGAGTTCAAGATAGATGTTATACTGTAGCAAACGTCAGTATACTGAGTTACAGAGCTCAGTTTTATCTTCTGCAGAAGAATCTACTGATTTCCAAGCTTTCAAACCTTCTGCTTATATGTGGAGACTGACCTTGTAATTTCATTGCTGTGATGTTGTTAGAGAAAAAAATAACCAGGGCATCTTTTTTGTTCCACAGAGAACCTCTCAATATAATTCTCTGCATATTTTGTCTGTATAGATCCACGTTTCAGTTGCTGTAATGATCAGTGTTCACATATTAAGTGCTGGGCTAGTCTAAATGAGTGAAGTCAGGGTCAGGTGATGGTGCCGTGGTGTTTCTAATAACATCATAAATACATGAAGCAAAAAATATGTAAAGCAGCAAGTAAAAATGGGGATAGCAACTAAAAGTTTTGAATATTTCTTCAATAGAAGTATGCAAATTACAGGGACCTTGCCTATGGACCAGACCATTTTTCACAGGTAGCTGAATTGGTGGGAAACCTCTAGTATACATAAACTTCACTGGTCCACGCTGGAATGCGTACTGTGGTATTTTACACAGATTTTAGTCTTATCCAGTGGAAGTATAGAAGAAGTTCACAGTGATATAGCTAATCCAGGGGGAAAAGGTGCTAATGTCTTTAAGCCAGTCATTGTGGTTCTTGCTGTGTTGGTTCTCTACAGAAACATTTGATTGAGAAAGAAATGATTGAAAGGAAACTGTTTCCTCACCTTCCCTCTTCCCACAGAAAAGCCAGTAAATTCCTTGTTTGTGGCACCTGCTGTAACCCCAGTGAAGAATGTATGGCAAATGGAGTCCAATAATCCTGGTGTCAGATTGTATCAATATGACCTTCTTGATTATAGCTTGCTGGTAAGTAAGGATTTTAAAGCATTGTTTAAGACTTTAAATACAGTGTCATTAAAAATTTCAGCAAAACATCAGACTTTGTAGTATGATGACTGTTGGTGGAACTTTGGTGCTTAATCTTGTTTTTCTTCCTGGAAAGGAAATTTGAAAGAGAACTTTGACAGTCCTTCAGCGTCTGCAGTACTACCCAGTATTTCCTGTTCTCTGTGGAATACTTTTACAATGTAGAATCAAAGACAGTCAGATTTCTGGGCAGAATCCTAAAATTATTTTCAGGGTGCTCTGCAATGGTGAAAAAGGTTCACGTAAATCCTGGCTTGTTTATGTACCAATGTTTTTTGCTGGTGATAGCCTGTAGAAGAGAAGATGAAGAAAAGCACTTTTAACCATGTGATGTCTTTTGCATCTTCCTTTATAGAATTTATGCTTATAGGAAATTATAAATAAATTTAGAAGGAAAAAGATAGTGTAGTTCTATTCTATATCTTACGTGATTTTTGGTGATAAAGTGAATCCTTTGTAATTATTTTGGCACTGAATAACTCAGATACTCAAGGTAAAATCTTGACTTCACTGTGTTCAGTGACAGTGTATCCTGCAGCTTGATTGTGACCTGGGTATCTCTGTGGAGACCTATGCTAACAGAAACTCTGCTTCTTTCTTGTGCAGATTTCACTCCTGCATCTCCATCTCTCCCTTTCCTTTAAGCTCTCCCTGAGCCTTTCTTTTTCTGTCCATTCTGCCCCTCAAGCAGTGACTACAGAATAGAAACTTCTAATTCTCAACCTTTTACTCCACACCTAAAGCAAACATGAGTGTAGCCGAGTTTGGTTTACAGTTTGGACAGGAAAGACCTCTAACACTGCCACTGCTGCCTTTTGTGATTCCTTTTTCTTCTCCTCCCCATCCCCCCACCATTACCACACTGCAAGTACCAGCTTTGGGTGTAAGCCCAGCTCTTGGGGTGGGACGTGACCTTCTGTTCAGTTGTGAATAATGAGAAGTGACAGCTTCCTAATCAATATATCACTCTAGAGACTTAATGAAGCAGGGAAGAAAGTAATACAGCCATGCTTAATTTTTTTTCTTTTTTTTTTTTTTTTAAACTGTAGGATCTTTGGCAGTTTTATTTGGACCTCAGAGACGCCAACAAGAAAAATGAATCAAACTGGAAGTTAGAATACATCTTGACTAAAGCATATGGCATTGAAGACTTGAAGCCAGAAAGCCTATATGAAATGGCCAAGCAGTTGTCTGTGCCACACAGCACGCTGTTTGAGCAGTATTACAGTAACTTCATTGTGAGTTATGACAAAACCATTGTCTGTGAAGAGGGGTGCAAAATCTGCCAAATATGTGCAATCCAGTATTTGGATTACTCCTCATACACAGATTGTATCAATCGGGAGGCAGTATGAAGTCTCCATGCAATTTATGCTGATATTGACTTTAGCCTGTGATTTAAACAACCTACTGATCCTTTTGCTCAAGCACTGTCATGCTGACACGGAGCCTGTGGGACTTCTCTGAATTTCAAGGGAGCAATAAATCTCCTTATAGCTTTCTTCGTGTGAAACTGTTTTCCTTCCCCATCTAAATAAAAGTTTATTGGCTATGCAATGATGGCCAGATGCTTTGTTGTTTCAAGCATCCTGGGCCCTCTGTAACAGGCATCCTAGTATGTAGGTATGGAAGTTACTCTGTTCTTTGGAAATCAAAGTCTCTTTTCTCAGGATGTATAAATGTAGGCAAATGCAATTTCAGGCACGATTTCAGGCATACAGTATTTGTATGGGGGCGGTTTTCAACCATCTGCTGTCACAGTTTGGGAAATGAAATCTGCTAAAACCTGCATTTGCTGAGGCTGGACTGCAGTTGTTGATGTGGTGCTGGCAATGGGTATCTCCCTGTCCTAATTTTCATTTTCTTTCTTAACCTCTTAAACCCAACTCTGTTTACGAGTGTATCCTAATGACAGCATGGAAGTGACTTAATGGATCACAAACATCCGTCCTTTAAATACTTAATGTATTTCTTCAGAATATCTGTGTTTGTCTGACACAAAGTGTTTTTTTTCTTGTAATAGGGCTGCATACACTAGTACTGCTATCAAGCAGTCTCTTGGTATGAGATTTTGCAGCAGACCATAAATTAGGTTTAAATTGATCAACATCACTAATTAGACATTACTTGTGCTGCACACAGAATGTATAACGTGCACTTGTCGTGGTGTTTCTGCTTTTTTCATAGAGCAGTCTTGTGCCTAATGTGAAGCATAGAGCTTGTATAAATTTACAATTGCACAGACCACTTCTATTCTGGTGATTAAATGTGTGCACAACATGCTAATATTAAGAAGGCTAATTATCTAGTGTGTGTAACCAAGAAGGACCTTTACCCATTTTTCTGTCATGTTAACAGCTATACTTTTGGAACCTTTGGTCAATATAATACCATATAGACTCTACTCTGAGTAACATTATTCCAGAGTAACTGGTGCCATAGAAGTGTTTATGTGACATAACCAATTGCTGGCTGTTTATTTTCATGAGGCTAAAGCCTTTACTGTAGCTGTTGAGGAATTTTCGGCTTTTGTTTCCACTCAGGCTTGAAATACTTAGCAGAATATTTCTGGACAAATTTTTGAAGTCTTCAGTATTCACAGCTGTAAACACAGCTACCTCAGATTTGTCACGGATCAATCATGTGCAGAGGTAATGGTTAGTTTGCTAAATTTGCATTCAGAAACAAATCCTCCAGTGTCACTAATGTTTAAAAATGCCACTAATAATGCACAGTATAGTGGGCATGTAAACTTTTTAGAGCTATCTGCTCTGGCTAATCTTGAATATACCTGGATATGTAAATAACCTGAGTTAACATGGGTTCTGTGCAGACTGTGACTGTGAGGAAATAACAGAAAGTTTCAGCACTGAAAGTTGACAATTCTGTCTATGTTGGATGTGTTTCCTGATTGGTTAACTCATGGGTTTGTTCTTTAAAGAATGCCTATGTTACCAGTATCTGTTCTGCCAAGGCAGGCAAGCACATTTGTGGGTGGATAGCATAAGGGCAATTTCAGCTGATAGGACAGCTAAATTCTTTTGCCAGATGGGTTTTGTTCCATTCAGTCTTGTGTTTTGAACAACCATCTTTTTTCTCATATCAGTTTGTTTCCCTGAGTTCTGTGTCTTCTATTTAAGATTAGTATCCACAAGACATCCTGGAAACACTATAAAAATTACCTAGTTGTATTCTTCCATTAAGGTGTTCTTAGTTGCTGAACATTAGGGAAGGCTGAACCACATAGCAGATCAGTAGCTACAGAACTCTAGGAAGTGTGTTACGCTGATGATAGGTTATTGGGCATCTTACTTCCTAGATTTCTTTTATTTTTCTTTGTGTGTTTTTTTTCTTCTCAAGCTCCTCCAGGGGAGATTTAGGCTAGAGATTAGGAGGAAGTTTTTTACGGAAAGGGTCATTAGGCATTGGAATATGCTGCCCAGGGAGGTGGTTGATTCGCCTTCCCTGGAGGTGTTTAAGTTACAAGTAGACGAGGTCCTGAGGGACATGGTTTAGTGTTTGGTGGGAATGGTTGGACTCGATGATCCAATGGGTCTCTTCCAACCCGGTGATTCTGTGATTCTGTGATTCTGTGTCAGGTGGTGTTATTTAGTAAGCATGAACAAATAAATGCCTAAAAAATGTCTAAATGGCAAGCTACTTTTTTTAAATCCAAGCATACTTTTTTTTTTTTTTTTTTTTTTTTTATTTTTTTTNTTTTTTAAATCTGGACTTCAGTTGAAACAAAGAGTTGGAAGGCATCAAACAAGGAGAACAAGGAGGTTATTTTTATTTCAGCCAGAGGGATATATTGACCAGGGCTACATTTCACCAGGGTATGTCCTCCAAGATACACTCTGTTATGCAGACTAGTATTCTTTGCATTTCCAGTATGTAACTATACTCATGCAAGTGCAAGCATAAGTGGCCAAAAGAGATCTAGGAGCATGTTTGACTGCATCATCTTGGAACTCAGACAAAAAAAAAGGGAGAGAGCTTCTAGGAATGTTTCATTGTAAAAAGCTTGAGGTGAATCATGTGAGCAGCATAGAGGCATCTGGGTGTAAGGGGAGACAGAGGGCAACCCCTTTATTTATTTTCAGGTTCCTACTCTATTCCTTCATGGATCTAGGAATTTTCTAAAGGTAAGTTATCCTTTCCCTACAGAAGCATTTTTAAGGAATCATAAAAAAAAGCACCAATTGCATGATCTGATAAAGTTCCTGACTCCTGTAGACCACATGCCTGTTTCATCTTTTGCATGATGTTTTGTGGCTCCATCTTGAATGAAGGATTAAGGGGGATATTTATAAGGCCACATTTGACAGAAAGACAAATTACACCACCTAGTGGAGTAAAAAGCTTTTCATTTGTCTACAATTACGCTTAAGGCATATAAACAAGGGGAGTCATGTCTCAAATATAATAGGATTTACATTCTAGTTTTTGAAGGAAGTACTGCTACTCCTTTGTAGCAGTATTGCCATGTAGCACACTTTCTTTGGGTATTAAATGGTTACTGACTCCTAGTGGCCTGGCCTCTTGATGCATCCTGAACCCTGCAATATGTGCAGGTCTCAGCCTACATCTGGGGAAAAGCTGGAGCCTGTGCAAGGGATCCTCTGAGCCCAGCTTAGCTAGCCAGCAGAAAAGAGATTAATGAGAAACCAAAGATCTATCCCCAAGCAGGCTGATGTGTCCTTCCAATTAGTTTCTGTGCTTCAATTCTCTCCTGGAGTCAGCTGTCCGAGCTTATGCCTACATTAACAGGTACTGCAGCCTAATATGAATGCCTTTAATGGAAGGGTTGGTGCTGGGGGACTGGCGTGGTTGCTGCAGATTTCATTAGCAGGTGGAGGATGTTAGATGTACCTTTGAAGAGCGACTGCCAGCTGCTGTGCATCTGAAAAAGTACTCTCCAAGAGCATTCTGCAACATGAGTAAAAGCACAAAGGTGTTGTACTGATCCAAACCAAAGTTAGGGTACACCCAGAAGCCAATGTTAATTGCTTTAGACTGGATCAGTCAGTTGTGTCTGGATGTGATTTCATAACTTCTATTGTTTTTTCACTTGCTAGCCTGAAGGAATTGAACTGGTAGGAGGAGATGGGCAGTGAGTGAACATACTGTTAGTAAAATTGAAGTGGTGAACTTAATTTGTTTAAGACAGAAATATGCAACTAAATACATGTAGACCCTTGTGGTCCATTTGCTGTGTGGACAAATGATGAGCAGTAACATCTTCAAGGATGAGTATCTTGTTTAACACTGTCATCTAAGTTTCCTCTGTGGAAACAGCAATGTCAAGAACGTGAATTGTTACGTAGTTCTCAGAAGTCCTCATGCCCAGTCAAGAGGAACTAAGACAATGTCAATGAAGAAAGGGAATGTAACTGTCTAATCATAATTAGTTTCTTTCCTTACTTACTTTCCAAAGCTGACGACTAGCTTTTATCTACCTACCACTACAGCTTTCAACAAGAAAATATTGCTTTAGATAATTCACTTGTCTTGTCAGCCACAGCTTCCTTATTCTGCTAGAGGAACACCATACCTGGTAGTTCTACCAGTTTTGTTACTTGCTGGTCTGCAAAGAAGCCTAAGGTTAAACAAGTGTTGGTTTTGTACTGTGTGTGAAATATCACAACTGTAGCAATTCAAAGAAAACACAAAGAGAAAAAAATACAAAAATGTTAACACCCATATGTATGCTAAATTATTTTCTGATGGTGGTGGGAATGGCAAAGGACGTTTTGAATGAACATTGCCAGTGTGCTACTGAACACTATATCTTAATTCCTATGAAAGTGGGTATTGGCAGAGTGATCACAAGCAGAGTGAGTCCAGAGGAGGCCCATGAAGATGATCAGAGAGCTGGAGCACCTCTCATATGAGTACAGGCTGAAAGAGTTATGGTTTTTTAGCTCAGAGTAGAGAAGGCTCCAGTAATTAATGGGCTTACAGAAAATCTGGGGAGGGACTCTATCAGGGAGTGCAGGGATAGGGTAACAGTTTTAAGCTGAAAGAGGGTAGATTTATATGAGATAGGAAGAAATCTTTTACTGTGAAGGTAGTGAGACCCTGGAAAAATTTGCTCAGGAAAGTTGTGGATGCTGTGTCCCTGTGTTACCTGAAAAGTTGGACTCGTTACCTGGCATGCAAACAGCCAATTTCACACACCAGGTTGAGACATTGATTTTTTTTACAGAGTTGAACAAGTCTGGGTGCTCAGTTGCTTGCCACAAATCTAAGCACACCTGACAGGAGCCTCTGCGCAAAATTTCATTCAAAAATGACAGGTGATTGCATCACACTACTTCTCTACTACATATGCTCAGTGAGTAGTGCGTCTGCTTCTGGAGGTGGGTTTCTTATGTTTTTCTGCCAAACTGGCAATCTTGATGAAAGGGCCTGGTGTAATATGTCCTTCTTCAGCAGACTAGGAGTGCTTTGATCTTTTACTTAGTAAAAGTTCTTCTGTTGAATTTAATATTAACAAATGTTAGTCTGTTCTGTTGGTTGATCATCAAGATGTTTAGAACAGTACAGTCTTTTTGCAACACATGAAGGTTTTCAAGGCCAGGTTGGATGAGGCTTTGAGCAACCTCATCTAGTTGAACCCTATGGCAAGGGAACTGGATCTAGGTGATCTTCAAGGTCCCTTCCAAGCCAAACTATTCAATGATTCTGTGATCCTATAAAGTAGGATGAAACATGCAGTAGGTGGATAACTGAAATTATAACAAGGAAATCACTTAAACCCCCAAAAATTGAAAGCAAAACCTCTGGAAATGTGACAAGTCACAGTCCCAAGCACTTAGTGAAGCAGTGGAGAGACCGTTGATGTGTTTACAGATGTGGTCAAATTACAGCTTTCCAAGTGCAACTTTCATTGCCTTCAGTGCTAGAGCTATAGTGAAAGACTGTCTGGAATATTCCTGCTGTTATCTGTGTTTCTATCAAGCTGTGAACTGATCATACCTGTCAAATATGTTATAACTAATTACTGAAATATTACTCCGTCATGTCTTCTAGCTTGCACTGGGTAAGACATTCGGACGTTCTGTTCTAGTACCCTATAAATTTTGTTGAATTTTAAAACAACCACTCAGATACCAGGAATAATTAAACTAGAGAAGTTTCAAATGCAGAGCTGGGTATAAAAAGTTTTTTCCATCCTGAAAAGCATCCTGAGTTTTCAATATTCCCCACTGGAACAAAATCAAAACCTTACTGAGATTCTAGGCAGGGAGATGTGTGATGTGGGGATTTGCACCTGATCCTGCCATCTTCTTTCTCAAGCACTTACTGTGCATTTGTCACAGGGTTGACTGTGCTTTCTCCTTCTATCCTGGAACTGAACAACTTTCTAAATTAAAGTTTCCATTGGAATTGTTACATTTATATTTTTTAAAAAATGATATTGACACAGCATTTTTTTTTTGAAAACTGTAAAATATTTCTCAAAATCTTGTCACCTTGTCTGTCCAACACAAAGTACATGCCAATTGATACGCTACTTTTTTACTATCCTATATAAGCTGTAATTTTTGATAGTTTGTGTGGGCCAGATGATCAGCAGATAAAAATTGACTTTGGAGCACTCAAATGATTGAAACAATGAATTAATTAATAAAATAATGAATAATTCTGCTTAAAATTCAGGAATGGGATTTCAATAATACCTAAAAAATATTTCTGTGTGCTATAATGTACTCCCATTTGAACTAAATGCATCCCAATTGAATAAGAAATCCTAAGTGCATTTGGCTGTATATTATAGCTTTTTCTGGAATAAATCCCTTGGTAGCTCAGAGTGACATGATAACGCTGCCACCCTGCTTCCTCTTTCAATCCACCCTGGATGTTTGCCTGCATAGCATTTGTTTATGGTATCTAAATTCATGCCAACAGTCTTAAAAGAACAAACTCAAATGACTTGTGCTCCCAGATCTTCTGGTTTGATGTTCATTGACTATAGATGGACAACCCTTATACAGTGTTTCTAGGGAGATAAGGCACTCTGCATCTTACAGGTTTTGGTGTTTATAAGACAATTTAGAAATGCCTGAAGCTGCTAAAGGATGACAGTTTTTCTAGACTAGTGTATAAGCACTGAAATTTGCAAAACCTCTAGTGTTCAGTCTAGCGGCATTTTCCTTCAAGTGGAGGTGGTGATAAAAGCCCGTAGTTGTATCACTCAAAATGCATGCAGAAAGGCTCTTCTTCCAGATGGGTAGAGTACCTTGAAACCTTTGCATGCTGCTTTGGCTTTTTTTATGCCTTATACAATGGTACGTATCCATTTTTAGACACTCAGAAAAGCCTTCTCTGGCCTATTTGCCATTCCATTTGGATGTTTCAGGCATAACTTGTCCTGTATATTAGAGTATTTTACATATATGAAAGCTACCATCTGCCACAAGCTGTATTTAAACCAGCTGAAACTCAAGACTTTGGTAAAATATTCCACTAAAGGATTCTGCTGTTGTTGCTGCTGATTGCAAAAAAGCTTGCATTTTTCCTAGCCTTAACTGAGTTACTGCAAAGAATATTTAACTTACTCTCATGAAAGGGAGTATTTAATTTTGTTTTTACATCAACCTAGGTGAAACCTTCTAACATTTCTAACAGACTTTATTGATAGCTAACAAGACATGTTTCATACTATCTGTTCTTAACAAAGTCTCTTCATTTGTGGTTTTTTTTAATCTAATAGTATTTATATAGAGCTTGACATTCTAGACAGGCACAGGATTTTCTCTGAATAATTGCCAGTGTACAATGGAGGACTTTTCTATAGTTTTTTTTGTGTTTCTCCCCTCCTCCAATCTCCCAGCCAAAGCAAATTTCTGCTAAGTGGTGTCAAAAAACCATAGCAACTATCTTATGACAGAGTTGAGAAGGTTTTGTTCTACAGAGGTCCCATTAATCACTTGTATTGCCCTCAGCCCATGGTTCTATCCAATGTGACTCTGGGAATTTTCTGCTGAAAATTGTTGCTAAATATTTGTATGGGTGAAGCAGTCCCCTCAGAGTGACCCGCAGAGGAAGTGGAGTGTGTTATTTGTAGTGTGTGTGGCTGTGTGAGTCTTTAAGGATGGAGGGATTATTTTACCAGGAGATGGGGGGAGGTTCTCTTCAGTCCCATCAGAGGAAGGAGGGGCAGGAACAGGGAATTTGCCTGGGGAGTGGGTTGGAGACCAGCTGGCAGAGTGCTGAGGGACACCAGAAAGTGTTTAGCAGACTCATTAGGGCATATCCAAGTGTTTTTCTATTAGGGCATGGGCACTAGTGCTGGTGGATGCTGCCACTCATTGCTGTAACACACTTGCCCTGCTCTCAGACCCTAGCTGGGTGGCCACCAACCCTCTCCTCAGCCCCTCACCCTACTGAGGCTCTTTCAGTTACCCCTCTAGAGCCCAGTATTTTTGCCTGTCAGCAAATCATATTTCATCTTTTATTTAACTGGTAAAATGTCACTATAACTTGGTTTTTTGCACAGTACGAGTTCAAACCAAGATTTCAGTGGAGATCTTTGCTCAGAATATGCCAGCAATTAAGTTTTGACCCATCAAAACGGTCTAAAATTCTCCACTCACCCACTGCTTTTACTTACTCACTGAATCTGTAAGACCTCCCACTGCAGCAGAAATCTAGCACACTGGAGTTTATATTCTTGAGTATATCAGCTACCTGTGACACAAACAACTGCCTCAAATAATTTTGGGAACTTACAGTCCAGAAAAATGAATAATTAGGAAATCTGAACGTGCCTCTCCCTGTATTCTGATTGTCAGTATTTATCCCAGATACACAAACAACAAAAGCCTTAGAACAGAAAATGTTTCTATATCTTAATAATATTTGCTACTTTCACTGAATTGTACAGAAAAGCTGTGTGATTTGCTGGGTAGAGGCAAAAGTGGTTGTGCATGGAAGACAGCTCTTCTCGTCTTCTGGAGTGCCATTTGGATGGAAAATAGGATCTTGTCTTATATAATGATTTATATGAAAACATGTCAGTGCTTCTCAATGTTTTCCAGAAATTTGCATATCTGCCCTAGTGCTGTCTTCACTTCTTTACAACAGCCAGCCATGTTTTGCTGCCACTTCTCTTCACAGAACAAAAATAACATTAACAGTCAAGGCCTCATACTGTGCCATTTCCTTTCCAGAGATGCTGTGACTGCCTTTTGAAGCCCCTAACTGCGTTCAGGGTCTCTTTGCTTTGCTTTCCCTCCGGAAGGAGAGCTAAGCCTACTTGAGAGAGACCCTCTAACCTGGAGTAATGACCGGGGTGTGTGAAAAATCTCTTGCTTCAGCTGCAGTTTTATTATACTGCTGGTAAACCAAATCTCTTGATAGGTTTTATTGGGCTGTGTCTCTAAACCCACTCTTAAGTTTGTTTTCAAGTGATAGATTTTTCAAGTGAGAGATTGTAAAGTGGANCTTAAGTTTGTTTTCAAGTGATAGTGATAGATTGTAAGGTGGGGTGACAGATCAGTGTCCTATTCTTAAACTGAAAAGGGTTTAGTTCTGTGTAGTGTATTGCGTGTCCAGCTGAAAGAATAATCTCCATGCATTTTCTTTGTTTAGGCATAAAAACACCTATCCAGTTATGCCAGCATGAGTAGTGTTTAGTGTCTTTTTATAAGTCCGACTTCAGGAACTTTGTTTTGCTTACATATATAAGTGATGAGAGGGTACTTGAAGACACAATTCCTGGAAAAGAAAGCGAAGTGTGGTAAAAAATGTGAATTACCTGGTGTTAATTGGCTACGTTGACACCTACGTTAGAATGCTTAGAATTTGGTGCAGTCTGTATCTACAGCATTTAACCCAGGGTATAAGAAAGCAAATAATACAGAGAGTGCAAACTGTGATTTCAGTTTGTTAGGGTGAATAAAAAGCCTTCATGTATATGCCAAATGTAGAACTAAAATTAGCAATTTTATTTTGAACTTTTTCATTGTGTGTAACTAGACAGGTCCTATACTTGTTAAATTCATTGCTTCATTCAGTGCCTGTCATTGTGGTTTCCAGTGACTGGCCAGCTTTTATTTTGAGAATATCCTCTTATTTTTATCTATCCAAATTAGTGAGACTTTGTCACCCACTGGTGTGCAAAATTATAAACCACTTGAGTGTAGTGGTTGGGGAACAGATCCTAAACTTTATACTCACTAATAAGGAATATATGTGAAATCATGAAAAAATTCCTTCTCTTTTCCATCGTAGGTCTCTGGGTGCTCAGAATCAATAAGAATTTTGTTTTCCCTCTAAGATGCAAATAAAGAGCTTGTCTCTCTTTTTAACTCTCCATCTTTGTATTCCACCTTCATCCCTTTCCCAGTTATGAATTACTGGTGTTATGAAGAAGGCTCACTCTTCGTTTTGTTGAATGTTGTAAAATATTCACTTAGGATCTTGTAAGAATTTGTCCTGCTGCTGGCAGAAAGCAGCTCTGTAAACAATGTGCTCCTTTGTTTGGCCAAAGCATAGTAACAAATGGATTATGTGTAACAGCCATCTATAAGGCTTTTATTTCATCTCCATTCAGGCTCTGCGTGTTTTGCACTGCTTTTAATGAGGCTGCCTGAACTATGGTAACCCCGCGGTACATTTGTAAGCAAGAGATATTAGATGAATCAGCCCCTTCCAGTACTGCATTATGAGGTGATTTGCTTTCATTACAGGATTTATTTTATAGGTGGTAGACCTCAGGGAGAGGACACTGCAGGCACAACCAGCACTTATCTGCTCTGTAAGGCCAAGTTCAGGGTCTGCATGGATGTAAATCTCCTTTCCCACAGTCAAATCTCCATTCTTTGAGTGGCTTGAAACACAAACATTTTGTGCATGACCTTTCCTTTGCTCCCTTTCTGTTCCAGATTCAAATTGGAATGATTGATAGTTCTTTATAAAATACTCCATAAAGAACTACTTTACTTCCCCATCAGCATGAAAGCTTGTCCCCACCACCACCCCCCGCCCCAAGAAGTACAAACCCCAGCATCTCACAGCAGAATGAAAAGATCTTCTTCCCTCTGCCTTTCTGAAGTGTGAAGGTTTCCTCTCTGGAAATGGAAATGTTTATTCCCTGGCAACAAAGTGTACTGCTATCACCAACAACCAAAAATATTGTTGTCTAGATAGATGCCTTCTTCTTTCTCTGGAGTCTTAGGAAGGTTTTACCTTTTAATTAATTAATTAGTTAGTTAATTAATTAAATATAATTTGTGAGCTTTGCCGGAGCAAACCAGTATTCTCAAGTAGCATAGTGCCCTATTTAAGTCTTTTGTGCTTTGTTTGATTGTAATTGTCCTGGTTTCTACTGGAATAGAGTTAATTTTCTTCCCAGTAGCTGCCGTGTTTTGGTTTTAGTGTGAGAATAATGCTGATAACACGTATTGTTTTAGCTGTTGCCAGGTAATGTTTATGCTTGGCTGGGACAGAATTAATTTTCTTTCCAGCAGCTGCTGTTTTTTTATATGTAGTGTGAGAAGAATGTGGAAAATACACTAATATTTTTTAGCTGTTGGTAAGAAATCAAGGATTTTTCAGGCTCCTGTGTTTGGCTTGTGTACAAGTGTAGAGCCAGGCAGCTAATCCAAACTGGCCAACAGAATATTCCATACCATGACATAACATCATGCTCAGTATAAAAATGGGAATTTGGCCAAGCTAGTTGATCTGTGTTCCATGTTCTGCTATCTCTGTGCTCACTTTGATCTCTGTGCTCACAGCGGTAGCTGTGCTTACTGTGATCACTGCTATCACTGTGCTTGCTGAAATCATTGCTCAGAGTGGGCTAATCATCAGGCAGTGAGCACTTGTATTTTAATATATTATTTTATATATGTATATATATTTAATCATTATTCTATCTTCTTTTATTTTCTGTTAAAACTATATTTATGTCAAACCACAAGTTTTCCTTTTTTTTCTGATACTCCTCTCCATCCCACTGGGGAGGAGTAGGGGGAGATAGCAGCTGCGTACTGTTTAGCTGCTGGCTAGGGGCTAAACTATGACAGTAATCTGTTCTCAAGATCTTCCACTTCTGCTGCTGCTCTTCAGTCACTATCATAATCAGCTGATAGGTTTTTTAGTATGGGAAATATTGTTTCAATACAGAAGACAGTTTTAAGCACAATAACGAAGTAGATAAAGCAAAGCCATGTGGCAACTAACAGACCTCATCTTCTTCCTTTCTGGACCTTCTAAATATTAATTGAAGCATTTAGTTGTTAAATATTATAGATCAAGCAATTCTTGTCTTTGTAAACAGGGGACCCAGTGAAAAACTGGGGATGATGGAAGAGATACAAAATATGCCATTATTTTGGATAACTCCCAGAACAGGACTAGAGATTAAAGTGCTGAAGAAGTCACTGTGATGTTTTCAGATTTCACAGTTGGAAAGTGGCTTTGGCAAGGAGTTAATGGCAGTAAGGTAAAATCTAGTTGAACAGTGAATTGCTAAGTTTTGATGAGGATCTTAACAGCACATGGCTGCAGGCAATATCTTGTGCTGATTGTAGTCTTTGCTAGCTAGTAGCAGTTGAAAGCAAAGCCCTGAGATTGAAAGTGCCACAAAGAAAAGGAGACAAATTGCATAACATAACTTGCTTTGGTGGGGGACTTGGGGGATTTTCCAGTTTTCTAGGTTGCTTTTTTTTTTTTTTTAAATAAATTTATTTTAAATAACAAATCAACACCAAACATTACTTTCCCCAGCTCCAATTTGTGTAAAAGAACACAGTGGAACACTCAGGGAAATGTCCAGCTATTTTATTTTTAGTGTTACTTTTTAACAGAGAAATCCTCACCATTTTTCAAGCACTTCCAATTTCTGATTCTACTAGTGCAGTTGTAGCCCCTCTGCTGCACACATATTGTTCTGTCATAAACATATGTGCGTGTGTGTGTGTATTTGCATGTGGGAGATACACCAAGGTAATAGAGACAGACACTGAATGCACTAGTGGATGCAGGGGTTTGCTGCAATATCTGTTTTGACTTCATAATTTTTTATGTGTCGAACTCCAAATGCCAATGCTTGGAAATGAGAGACTGAACTGCCCAGAAGGCAACTTCTGATCTCCTGAATGAAAATGCTCATTACACTTTATGTGTATGCACTTTGTGTCATTGAGCTGTAGAAATAGGCAGCACCTGCATACTCTTGAGAAATAGCCTGTAATACAGAGATTACAAATGTATTTGGAAGCATTTTAAAAGCCTGATTAAAAACTTGAGGGGAGGGCTTTTCTTAATGAATATTTGTGTTGCTGGGTGATAACCATGGATTTACTTAATAGGGCTTTACTGTTTATTTGTACTTTGACTCTATTTTTTAATGAGTATAAAGGCTTGCAGATCAAGTATCTGGGCACTTTTCCCATTATAATTCACAATTCGTTAATTAATTTCTAACCTATAATTAGACTGCATTTAAATACAGCATGTTTCAAACTAAAGGATCTGGAAATAATTTAAAAGAATTAAAACTGCATCCCATCACATACCTACGATACAAGTTTAGATGATGTCTTAGGAATTTGCATCTGAAGGTAAGTTGACTGCTACTCTGGAAGCTGATCCAGTTTTAGGGTGAGAGATGCTTCAGAGAACATGAAATGCTTAATCCTTTCCACTTGTCCTCCTTTCCTTTTTCTTAGGATCTAATATTTTCTTAGAAAAATCTGGTTATATGCTTTCAGTGCCTTGCCTCCCTGAAAACAAACTGCAAGCTTCTGTTGCTTTTCATTCCCCTTGGATCTGTAAAGAGGCTGCAATTACTGTGAGCAACAAAAAGTTTGGATGTATCACCACATGAGTCAGTCCTTGATGGACGGAGTGAAGGCAGAATGAAGACTGAAAAAAAGTAAATCTGGGTGTAAGTTGGTTACCAGACAGAAATCCTGTGTTTACTACCTTCTGCTGTGAAGGAACCTTGAATATTAAATAGGAACATTGTATGTCAGGTGTCTGGCAAGATCACACAAAAAGTGTTAGAAGTACTGTCTTTCTCTGGTAACCAATCTCCAGTTATAACGATATAACTAATTTTAAAAATTAAATCTGAAAAATCAACGATTAGCAAACACCAAATGACTGACTATTGGGTTTTTTTTAAATTTTCTTTTTTTTTTGCAGGTGAGAATAATGAATACTTTTTAAGTAAAATGAAATACCATAAGATGACAAACCCCTGCAAATTAGTTTTTAAATCTCTGCCTAAATCTTTCTGTTTAAATAGATGTTACTAGACATTTAGCTGACCAATTGTCCAACAAGGAACTGTGTAACAGTTGTAGAGGTAAATTGCTTTCAGTTATCCAACACCATGAACCACCTTTGGTGCTGATACGTATTTGAATATATCTGCCACTGAAGGCAATGAGACTATGCTGATTTACATCTGTTGAGATTTGGCCTTGTATCCTGTGAATCAAAAGCAAATTTGGTTTTATTCTTTCTACACTTACTTCCCTTGCCAGCCCCAAATTCACAAAACCCTGTTCCACCAGCTAATGAAAATCACCATCACCATTTCTGCAACCCCACACTGGTGCCCCTGGGCAAGCCAGGAAGCGCATGAGCTCTGGGCAACCGTTCAGGTGAGGGCTGGAAGCCATCTCTGTGCTGAGGGGCAAATCCCCTTTAGCTTCATGCTTGGCTGGAGCTTTGTTCATAGCTGAATGCTCCCCCCTCGGGGCCTTTGTGCAGCAGCAGGCTGAGGTGTGAGGGAGCCGGCAGCCGGTGGCCACGCCATGCATGGACAGAGCATGACCAGTTTGGTTGCAGCCAGTCACTGTCGGGCTTGGCGTTACATCAGCGTCAGCCCACAGCTTGGCCAGACAGAGCCTAACAGGCTCCTCGTTGTTTTTCCTCTTTTCATGGACAAGAAGAAAGCCTGGGAAAAGAGCAGGGATCCCAGACCTTCCTTGAGAACAGCCGAATATTGTCTGCATGGTAATGAAGGGAACAAAACCACCAAACAGGCAAAGCATTCTCCCTCCTGCAAACCGGGATGCACAAAAGCAGGGGTGTAATCAGGAATGGGTGAGGGCAGGACAGGCTGGTGAGGAAGTAACACGCAGTCCCTCCCATGGCGTCAGGGGAAGAAGTCCACAGAACCCACTGTGACTCTGGGGAAGGCCGAGCAGCCAGAGTACTTCCCTTGTTCCTGTTTTTCATGGCAATGTCCTCACAATTGATTTGGGGAGTCTATGTCAATGTGGTAGCACAGCAGCTGGATATCTTTCAAAAAAATTATTGTAACACATGGTGTGCACTTGTGATTGCTGTTCTCTGTTCTACTCACAAAATCAAGATGGGTACATACATATGCACAGCTCATCCTTGTTTTTGCAAGCTCCTGATATTATCTGATGAGAAAGTGATAGCTTGTTTATTCTGTTTTGAAATACAAAAGAAGTTTAAATTTTCTGTTTACAATGAGTCCTAGTTGTTCTTTCAAAAGTGGAAAAATGGACTGGGGAAAGTGAAGGCTTTGTGTATACTTTGGACACCATGAGCACCGGAACCATTCCCATCTGCTGGGGGCAGGCCCAGCTTCTGTGAAATTTCTGCACTCACAAACATCCATCTCTTGGCAGCCAAACATAGTGTCTCTGTGGAAAAACACGGTTGTCATGGGAAACTATGATCTTGGAGAGAAACAAGTTCTGTGAGGCATTAGGGGACTTGTCTGTACCATGAAGGTAGACAGCAACATCGTACTCCACTGGAAACCAGAGCAAGCTTTGGACATGGGGCAGTGAGCTTTTGGAAGGTGTATGCTGCTGGAGTCTATTCCACCATACATTTGCAAAGGCAGGAGTCTTCTAGGATTCTCTGGGCAGGCATGATCGTCCATGCTTCACTCTGCTCCCTAGCTCTGTTTCTGCTGCATATGATAAACCTCCTAAAATGTCAGTAAGGATGATGCTACCTATATGGCCAGGAAAAACCCTGTCTACTCGAGGGTATCTGTTTTTGCTGTCATGCAGCTGTGCTAGTGAAAATGAAAATATAAACATTTACCTGGGAAATGACATCTCATGCTGCACACCTCTGAGAGTTATCATAAGTCGTTTTATAATTTTCCGCCACATTTTCTTTATCATCAGTCTTCTACCACATGTTTTCATGACAACGCTGTTGTCTAAGTTAAACTAGTCTTTTCCTTTTCCAATGTTTATCCTCTATTGTATTTACAGGAGACAATCATATCTTCCCAGAACATCTTTTGGTATCATCCAAAACCCCCAACCTCTTCCTGAACCACCATTTGATGGAATTCTTGTTTAGCCTATGTACATGGGTTTCCTTTTAGGGAAATCTACAATGTGTAGAAGAGTTGGATACACATCAAAATCAGACCCAAGTATGGAGTATATATATTCATTGCATACAAGACATTGAGCAGTTCAAGCGTTTCAGGGCTCCTTGATAGCCTTCTTATCTGCTTTACTTTTATCTCATCTTTTTTGATCAGGGATGACCAAGATAGTGGATTAGAACCATATCAGTGGTCTATAAGGTGGCATTCTGACCTCTACATCTCTGTTAGAATTGTTTTTCCTTATTTGTTCAAAAACCAACAAGCACTGTATACCATTGCCTCATAACTAGCACATGACTGACCAACACACCCTGATTTATTCCATCTCTATTACATGTTATGTGGTATGAAAGATAAGAGTAAAAAGTCCCCAGAAAAACACAGAACTTTGGGCATCCATTGAATATCTATTCATAAAGCCTTCCTGATCTCTGCAGTGATAATTCTTTTCTACTAATGCATGAAACCTGATTATAGCCTTCATGATTACAAATGTTATCACTGGTTACAGAATTATGCACTATTAAGAAAAAAAAAAGTTGTTGTAATGAAAACAGAGTCTTCATTCAGATGTGTTTTTCCAAAAAGGACCTCAGTCCGTGTTCTCTGTTGTGATAGTACACTTTGACAGGCAGAAAATGGGAAGAATGGTCTCAGCTTCTTATGCTACAGTGAGCTTGATGGTAATTAATTATGTAAATAGATGAGTGTGTTCATTTCTGTTGACAAAACAAACTCCCTTTGTGCATGAAGATGAATTGTTTCTTCCCATAAGGAGCCAAGTCCTGAGCAAGTGTAGTAAATTTGCAAATACCCTTGCAGGAGATTTCTTGGAACTGCAAAGAGGGTTGCAATCCATTATCTAAATGTGTCAGTTCTTTAGTAGAATTAGTCAAGTTAGAGGAAGGACCTTCAAACCATCTTTTTTTAACACTAAAACTTCATTTGACTGAAGTAGAGACAAATAAAAGTAACGCCTAAACATGCTACACTTGGGTTCACACCATGTCTCTACTTCATTTTGAGGCCAACATGCTATTCTTGACGAGGATGTTTTTTTCCTTACTGGGCTGAAAGATGATAAAATACAAAAGCAAGGCTTGGTTTCAGCAGCCTTTCCCAAAGATTAAGGAAGTGGTTCACTCAATTAAGAGGCTGTATCAAAGCTTCCTTTTCATTCAAGAATTATGTATGATGAGCCTGAAATCATTTTAGAGCCGAGCTTACCTGTTGGACAAAGCATTTCTCCAGCTTTCGGGTCCATGTGTAACTCTTTAGTGCCCTCCCCTGTCCCAATTTAGAAATGCTCATGTCTGGTGGAGAAACTATTGGTCCATGCTTAAGAAAGCAAAATTGTGACTTTATTCCTAAAATGAAATATTACTGTTGGCTGTTTTATTTTCAAATTCAGTATATTTGTTTCACAAATGGTGAATGAAGCATTTAATGAATTTGGAGGAAGATATATCAGAAAGCAGTAAAGGAGCACGTGTGTGCTCTCTTTCTATTTTGCACAATATTTTCCAGTGCTCATAATGATAATGACTTCTCACTGAAATATATCAGAGAATGGCAAGTGGGAAAAAACTTCAAGGCAATGACTATGCTCACCACTCTCTAGACCAGTCAGACATTATTCCATCTGGGTCATCATTGGACACTGAACATTCTTTGCCTTTCCTGTGGGTAGGAGAGAGTATGGTGTGTGCTATCTAAATCAATACATAAGGAACATAAAGGTGATGGAAGAAAGATACAGGAGGATGAAAAAAAGGATCTATTGAGTTTGCAGATGCGGGAGATACACCTCTTCATTACCTAAAGGACAGCCAGGGCACCATCTCCACTTCCGTTCTGCCTCTGGAGTGTATCCCTGCATGCCACTGCAATGCCAGTCCTGTGCAAGGGCAAGAAGGTCTGATGCACAGTCAAGAGATCTGGTTTTCCTTAGACTTTTGGGAGAGGTTATTTGACCCAGCTGTGGCTCTTGCTTGCAAAACTTGGACAAGCGTTTCAGTAATATTTGCTTACACAACATCCATCTCATTTTCTTCCTAGTAAAGAACAATTTCTCCATGTGTTACTTTCTCATCTGCCTGTCACATCTTCTCCAGGGAGTGGAACTCACTGATAAATAAATATCTTGGTCTTTCCTTTCTTCTTGATAATATGTTCATAGCTTTGATGAGCATTGTAACCAATGCTGGTATGAAAGGTACCAGCATTAGCAGTGTGGAGGGTTTCAGGTTTATTTTCTTTCTTTTTTTTTTATTTTATTTTTGGTCACTTGCTTTGTTTTGTCTCTTTCTTATGCCATCATAATTTTATGGGGTATTCCTGTGATTCTAAATTTCTAGGGTAGAGAGAAATTTAAGTCCTGCTTTCTGCTGGTTTCCCTCTGCTATGCAATGTGTGCTAAATTAAAAATCTGTCCATCTGTCTTCCTTTGGTACACAGGTACTATTTCATTACTAAAATTGGATCTTACATCCCACAAGGTATTTATATGGGTTAGCTTGTTTTAATGTACTGTAAAGTCAAGTAAATGGAGGAAAGAAACATAGTAACTAGAATATATAGGTCAAAGACTTCTTCATCCTTCAGATAATCCAGTTATTTTAAAAAGAAGCAGAAAATAATCCTAAAAGCTGAGCTTATCCAAATCAATTATAAACATTGCTTCAAAATCCCTCATGGATTTTATTTATATATAAAAATATTTTTTGTTACTATTACAGAACTCACTTAAAAAAACCACAAACCAACAACCTGCAGGAAAAAAAACAAACCCCAAAACTGTGTAGCTTGTTTGTTGCCTACTGGAAGTGGATATTTTTAAATGGTAATTTGAAAATTTTCTCTTTTCAAGTATGTGGATTGACTGTGCCTGAACTGAAGAACTGCAGCATTTGTCAGAACATTGAAAATAACAAGAAACTAGTTTGTGTTTTGACCTTGACCATCTTTACAGGTGAACCTGTACAGAGTTCACTTTAAGATTCAGGATTTTGACATGCAGTGCAGATATACTCACAGACATATAAACAGGTTTTTGTCCATAGTAGTCCAAAACTAGAAGAAACACTGGGTTGCCTTCTCAAATAAGGCAAATTAGGAAAAGTAGTTTTTTACTTTAGAACAAAGAAAACAGTACTCCAACAATGCACAGTGAAAGACAAATAATATCACATTTCAAAGTTTTTAAAACATGAATTAATGCTATTATTTGTTGTATACTTTATAACAGTCACCCATTGATGTAACTTCTGAAGACAGCACTACTAGTGAGCTCACCTTCTGCCAGCACCTGCATTTTCTGGTCCTGCTGTCTGCTCGTGGCCACTCTCAGTCAATTCCTCTTTTTTGTCACTGTGTCCCTGTGAACATGAAGCACTAAAACATGAGAACTATTATGCTACTGTTTCTTTTTCTCTAAAGACCAGGATAATTTATCTTTATCTGCCTTTTTCTTAAAATAAATGTGGGGACACAGGGCCATATATGGCTACTGTTTGCAGCAATGAGGAATTTTGTAGCTGTTGCTAAGCATTCAAAACCAAGATGTTGTTATAGTTGGCTAAATGTTATTAAAAGCTTCTGGGTTTAACAACAGGACTTTGTGAGGAATAAAGGTAAGAAATGATTTTGCTTCTGTGGATATTCAGCAAGCTGAAATGAAAACAGCTTCTACCTAAAATAAAGACACAGCATGAATGAGTTTTGCCATATGATGGCTTTCATATCTTTAGGATGCAGGATAACTGACATAGCTGAGACAAAATTCTACAAGTGGCAATTAGAAACAGGCATGTGTGAAAATGGATAGAGAATTTTTGGTCTAAGTTCAGAAAGGGAAGTTGTTGACCTGTGTGCTAAGAATCCTGTCCTTGCTTTTTGATTTTTCTTGCATTCAGGAAAGATGACTTTGAACACTTTTTGTAATAAACTAATTTGTATCTAAGATATGCTGGACTCTGTCAGTTGCTCCTCAGTTTGAAATTACTCACAAGATCTGAGACTCTTGGCTACCTGCTCAGGGCACAAAGAGGTACCAACACAATTTCTTTGGGAGAAATTAATTATAAAGCTGAATTTATCATAAAATACCATGAATTGCATAGTATTAGAGTGTTCCTTTCTGAGCTGGAGTGAGGTTCTGTACTGTATGCTAAGTGGGTGGCAAGCAGCAAACCAGTCCGTTGCCAGTGCCTTACTAATGGCTCAACACAGAAATCAGAATCACCACTATTATCCTTTCCAATTCTAGCTGAAAGTGGAAGGAGTACCCAAAAACTCCCAGCAGATGACTATGATGATTCTAATGCAGTGTAGAAAATACTGTAGATTTCTAAGTGTGCAAATATCTTGCTGTTATGATTTACAAATTAGATTTCTCAATTCTACTGGGAGCAGGCATATATCTGTCTGTAGGGCTCTTAGTTCATGTCATTTCTGAAATCTCTTTGAATTTTTAGCTAGAACAAGTTTTCAAATCACAGTTGATTTATATAGGCAAAATGCAGCTTTGCTTCCTTTTCTGGGAAGAAGTGCTGTTGACTTGTGGGCTGCAGCCTGAAGCTTGAAATTCACACAGGTGCTAAAACAAATCTAAGGAAATGATGTTCCAACAGTGGCTGTGAAAGGGCAAGGCTCTATCAGTTGTTAAATTAAATTTCTCTGCTTTGCTCAGATTTTTGCTTCTCTGGAAGAGAGACATTATTTTTCAACCATACGCACGGGAATACCTAATGTTGGTTTCATGACGCAGAAGCCCCCAAATATTTCTGATGAAATTCGGATAAGATCTTGCCCTAAAATTTGGTCTATTTCCCACTTTATATTATCATTTAGTCTATTATCACTTGTTACTTGTCTACTTGAAACTGTCAGCTCTTTGGGATGCTCAGCTGCTCTTCCTTACAAAGGCATAGATGCTAATGCCATCAATTTCGTTTCATCCTTCCTTTTCTAGGAAGATGACACTGCTGCTTGTCCTAGGTTATTGACAGAAACCAAAAAACCAAAAGCTGGATTTTCTATCTAGATTACTGTGGATGACGTAGTAGTTCAAATTTGCAAAATGAAAAGTAAACATACTGCAAAAAATAATTTACTGGAACTCAATGTAAGTAAAATAATAAGAAAATGTATTTGCAGCAAGTCATCTAATTCATGGACCCAACACTTTATCAAAATAAATTTTACTTCAGATTGTGCATTATCTAGCTACATGTTAGATTAAATACAATTGGTTTTTTTTATTTTAAGACCACTAATTCTTCTAATTTGAGAAAGACCTGAACATATTTCTGCATTATGTTAATGCTTCATTAACAGTATGCGTTGCATTACTGAGGCAAAAATGCCCACCTACATGACAGATAAAAAAGATTCCTCTGGTAGATAGCTTTGGCCAGATTTTCTGCGGTTTGCTGAATTTTGCTCTCAGCTCTATTTATCAACATACATTTAAGTGTTCTTTTCTCTTCCACTTTCTCTTTTGCTATAAATTTGCCCATAAAACTTCATTCTTCTTCCTTTATACCTTTATCTTTTGATTCCCTAATCCTTTCCTCCATCAGCTGATCAAGGATTTCTTGAGGTCTTTGAAGCTTTTGTTCCACAGCAAGTCTCTTGCTAAAGCTTGTCAACTCTGACCTGGTGATTAACTCACTTCAGGTGCTTGTGTCTTGTCTTTTTGTACTGAATCAATTCTTGTCTCTTCTTCCCTTTAATTTCTTTCAAACATCTTTTCTCAAAAGCCCAGGCAACCTTGCCTCTGAGCAGATTAAAGTTCAGGTCTCTTCTCCATGATCTGCTTCCATCTCAGCCGTTTTTCTTGAACGTTTCCTCTACACACCTTAGAGTTTTGATCTTTCAAGTTTTGCCTTGTGCTTGGTTTCTTCCTCCAGCACCAGTCTCTGCCATCTCTTCTCTAGTAATACAATTTCTTCTGTCCTAGGCTCCAGAAGTCACTGTCTGTCCAGACTGCATTTGACCTCCTCTTTGTGCTACTTCTGGACTGCCCACCAGCAGCTGCCACCTTTCTTTCTCTGCTCAGGATTTGAGTTTTTAATCCTGGCCTTTCCCTGTACTCTAAACCCTGGAGGACTGTAGCTGCAATCTCTGTGGGAAGGACCATGAAAGCCTCACCCAGAGCCAGGGGCATAGTTAAGCGAGTGGGAAGATCCCTATCATGGAGGAGCACTGCAGCAGTTACAGTGGTAGACATGAATCACAGAATCATAGAATCACTAGGTTGGAAAGGATCCACAGGATCATTGAGTCCAACCATTCCCATCAGTCACTAAACCATGCCCCTCAGTACGTCATCCACTTGTCTTTTAAACACTTTCAGGAAAGGTGACTCAACCACCTNCTCCAGAGTCTCAACATCCTTCTTGTGGTGAGGGGCTCAGAACTGAACACAGTATTCAAGGAGTGGTCTCACCAGTGCCGAGTACAGAGGGAGAATAACCTCCCTGTACCTGCTTGTCAGGCCACAAAGGACCATCCTGCTCTGCCTTCTGTCCTGTCTTGTGAGGAGGAATGATATCTGAACTGGTTCCCAGACCTGTAAGAATGCACCTCACTGTAGGGATGGGACAGTTGGATTGAGGTCCCCAAATGGCTTAGGAGTATGTGTTACAGATGGTACCGTACAGTTGGAATTTCATAGGCTTGTTGCTGCAAGGTCTACAGAATTTTACTAGTGCTACAGCTCATCCCCTGTCCCTCCATTTTTAAAAAGGGAAGAGTGGGGTTAAGAAAAATCAGTTATTTAGGAGAGTAAAGACCACCCTATAGTAAACATAGTTGGGACTAAGGACAGTCTTAATATGACACATTTCTTTTAGAGAGACCAGTGGAGGTGAGGTTTGTTTTACAGTGAACTCCCCAAGGAGTGCATCCACAGTGTTACGGGAGAATCTTCTGTGAGGGTTTGTGAGCTTGGACCTTGTGTTAGCCACAGATGTGAATGCTGGTGGTGTTTAAGTTTAATGGTTTAAGGACCTGAAGATGCATTTCCAACCTTAAATCCTTATGTAAATATAGCCTCTAATTCTGCCAATGTAATGAACACTTCTTCCAACAAGAAGTGTTTGGACCATCTGCTGAGAAAACTCACCAGAGCACTAAGCCCTGTACCAGAGAAGGACACTTGGCTGCAACATCTGCTTTAGGAGTTGTGCTATGGAGCAGAGTGCTAGGGGGTCATGTGGCTATTACTATTAAAAGAGATTGCTAGGATTTACATCAGCTGAAGCTCCTTTTAATCTCTGCATGTGCATTAGGCAGTACCATCAGGAGTATTAATCCATCCTTGATGTTATGAAGATGTAGATTGCTGTGACTGTCTTTAACAAAAAAGTCAAGAGCATAGCCTTCTCAGAGACAGTCTTCTTTTAACCCTCTAATAAAATAAGCTGCATTTTTGTCAGTCCTATATATGATTTTTAACTGATTCCAGCAACGGGAAATTCTTTGTATTTTTTTCAATATTGTTATAACATAGGGGGTTTAGTCAGTTTGTTGTTCCCTGACAATCAATTGTATAATTCTTTTTTTTCAATTTATTAACTTTATTTTCTCACTTTTTCAATATAAGTCCAAGTTCTGTTTGAGGGCTGAGAAGTCACCTATGGACGTTTTCTTAAACCTGTCTTCAACATTATATAAATAATGCATACTGTCTTTGAAGCTTTGATTTGAGTTTTCTTAGACAATACTCCATTTTTAAAATTTGACTCAGAATCTTGATCATTTCAGTACTCTGATACGGTTACTTTGTGCATGCAGTTTCTTTTACTGTGTAAATAATTCCCTTAACCTTTCAGTAAACAATATCACAAGCTCATGCCAACATCTTGAGTGTATCTGTCCCTCTCCTGTATTGCAACAGATAGCATGTTTCATAATAAAAATAGTTCTTGTCCTCTTTTAAAGTAACAGAGATAATTCAGTCTTGGGATTACTATTTAAGCAGCTGCCAAACTTAACATACCTCAGAGCAGAGACTGCATGGAGAATGATGCAAATGAAAGCAGACGGCCTTCTTAAACTATTTGTCTCTAAATTCATATAATTGTTTACAGAAATTGAAGATGGAGATGAAGTACAGAGGGACCAGTTGCATCTTGTGTAAAAAATTCTGCTGATAGAAACAAGGGCAGGAAAACGCAATCCTACTAATCGAAATACTGTCAGCACGTTGAAAATCAGAGCATCTTAATACTGAAACAACAGCATTCCTTGTGGAAAAACAATTTCAGTTAAACCCCCCAATCAATCTATCAAAGATATTTATGCCAATACTATTGTTTCTAAGGGCCTCACACAGTCCAGTACAGTTATCTGGATTTTAGAGACCAGGAACTGAAGAGGAAATGGGAAGACAGGAAGTCTCTGTTGAGCAAAATATTGAACCTGTCTTTCCTCACAGGTTACCACCGATCTGTTTTTCCTGTCTCTATAACTACTATATATATGCACATATACTTGTAGCTTAGTTTTGACATATATTGACATAACTGCACTTGGAGTTGGCTACCATGCAAGGGGATTACACTATCAGTGATGTCATCTGTCCAGAATTATACTGAGCTTCCATTTTTTTCATGTTGTGCTAAGTTGTGGGGAAACTGGGCTTAAGAATGACTTAAGATATACATAGTTTCTTTGCACAATATTTTTGCCTGAGATATTGAAGGATCAGCATTTTATTGGAGAAGTACCTGTACAAAAGGAGGTGAACACCAGCTTCTTAGTCCCCTGAAATAATTTAGAGGATATAGCTTCAAAAGGACTGACACACAGTAACTTTTGGCCATTTGTTAGAGAGCACAAAAGCTACTCTGCATCTCTTTCTTTAGCCGTGACATGTACTCCACTGATGTTGCCATATATTTCAGCCAGAGACTGTGCTTTATTTTTTCTGTTTATGTACAACGCTACATAAAATACACAAGAACATGTTACTTGAAGGTGTTATTATTAATAGGAATAATATAATTTACATAATAGTGACATTAATCAGGGCAGGTAAAAGTGCCACTGTGTTACTTATTTAGGTCTTGTTCTAATGATCAAAATGAATTCTTTAAAGTTCATCAAACTGCACTCTTTGTAGTTTTCATTACTGTTGGCACAGTGCCAGCTTTTTTAAGCTGCAGAATTATTGGTGTAGCCAGCTGTATAATCAGTCTGTAGGTGATTGAATAGCAAAATAACTGTATGGATAAAGTAGCAGTATAAATAAGAGCACAAACCAGATATTTTATGGTATTTCACTCTGCGTACCCAGGATGGCTGTGTGACTAGGGAGATCTAGACTTCCTCTCACCTGCCCGTGATTTTCAGCTGTTCAAACAAATTTATCATTAAACAGCATTAGTAACATATGCCTATGAGAGCTAAAGGAGAAATGCTTTGTTGTTTCCAATTGTCATTGCTTCTTGCTCCTGCAGTTTAGCTACAATCTTTGGCTGATAATGCTATGTATTTGTTCTACAGGATCTGAAACAGAGATGTGCAGTTGATTCTTTGGATTAGATTTAACTGACCACAAAACTTTATTACAAAACAAAGCCACAGTTAGAATACACCTTTCATGATGCAGTCAGATACAGTGAGGCCAAAGGAGATAAATGGATTAAGGACACCGAATTACTTCTTTTCCTTTATAAAAGAAGAAAATTAAGTATATGAAAAAAATGTTATCTGTTGTGAGAAATGCTGGAGGTGGAAGTTCCAGCCTTCTGACCAAGACAGACATTTGGGTGGTTTGCTTGTGCATATCTAGTAAACAGCAGATAACTGCAAGCATAAGGGAAGAAAACACAGGTTTGACAACTTTGTATTAAAACTAAATAGACCAGTTTTTCAGCTGATATAGAAAGGAGTCTATTTATTTATTCATTCTGATAGGGATTTACTGGTTTACATGTGGCTTGTCCTGCAAAAATGTTTCTTTGATTATTGCTGGGTGGTAGGAGATTTTATACACAGAAATGGAGCTGATCAATAGTACAATTATTTAGCCTTCCTCAGAATAATCACATCCTGGATGTTGTTAAAACTTCTGTCAGAGAGGAAGCTAGCTTTAATGTTTGGATCCTGGTGTCTGAGAGGTTTGATCCTGCTATTATAGTGGCAGACACTTGAAAGCTGACCTATGTTAGCTTGTCAGCTGGAAGAGAAACTGCCTACCAGAGCAAATTGAATTTTTTGCCCGTTGATGGTAAACAGGTATGAACTGTGATAGCAAATGCTCTTATTGCCAATGCTCACATTTATTTTGATTAACTCAAGGTGCCAGAAAGGATCAAAATGTTGCAAGAAAAGGCTGAAAGGTTTACAGAGCAGGAATTCCTGTTTTCTAGGCTGAGCAGCTCAGCCTATGTGGCTTTTGCCACTGTACCCACGTTTTTCCCATTACAACTGCTTCTTGGAAGTAGAAGACATTCTTCAGGGAGTCCAGTAGGGTGCACTAAGAGGCTATTGCACATGTAGATGCTGGGAAATTGCACTGAGATCAAATGGCTTAGGATTAATTTGTTTCTGCTGCTTTTTCTTTTAAAGGTGACTATATTAATTTGGAAAACAACAGTACCTTTTATGAATGATCAAAGCTGTCATATAAAAAATTGCTGGGAACTTAACATATTGAAGCTATTACTATGCTGGATTGAACCAGTTTCCTAAGAGAGCTTTTTTAAATACAATTTCATTTTGAGGACACCCTACTATTGTAGCACAATCATTCATAATGTGATTGAGGTCAGCGATTTTATCTCAAAGTAGGTCTTGCTAATCAATGAGTTTCATGTGTTATTGGTTGTGAGGAAGGCTCTAATTATGTTTCCAACCTATGAAGGGAATGGTTAACACAAAGAAATCTCATCTGCTTTTGTGATGTGCTCAGCCCAGCAGTTACTTTTGTTCTAAATTGGGCCTGGCAGCCTCTGGGGTGATTGACTGACATGTCAATGTGCTAACAGAAGCCAGAACCAATTCTCTTGTCTGACACCTCCTTTCCTTCTCTGAATATTAATGATGACTGACCCAGCTGAATGAATGAAAAGTGCACACATCCCTTGTGGCTCTGTGCAGATGCTCAGAGATGACAGCAGGACTTGCCCACCAGAGGACACAAAACCATAAAGCCATCTGGTATTATGTAGTGAGCTTAATTTGTTCACTGACTTGGCCAAATGCTTGGTAAATCAAAAGTTGACAGGAAAGGATTAATAATATTTACACTGAAAATACAGACAAAACATCACAGAGAAGAACAGAGGTCCTAGATGAATTCCTAAAGAAATGCAAGAAGTACAGCTTAGATTTTGAGCTGTGAGGATGTACAAGAAAAATATAAAAATGTTTTAGTTAAATAGGAGTGACAAACAAGTACTTTAGTTAATAGTGCCTTCAATTACCTTGTGACTGGTTTCAAATAACACAGGCTATTGATGATCACTACAGGCTTTTATAGTACTTCAGCACAAATTCCCAAAACATCTGAATGTGCCAGTATCAGAAGCCGTTGCAGGCACTTGATATTTATCAGCTTATAATTAAGATTTCATAGAATCAAATCTTAGGCTCTTTCTTAGCCTGGGTTATGTAATATTCGTTGTTACATTAGAGGTGATGTAAAGCATATTCAGGGAGCAGATTTTTTTATTCGATCATGTCAATTTTATTTTTTCCTTCAATAAAATAGATTCCCTTTGATAAGGTACTATTAAAGATTTCTTGTTTAAATGCTTCTAGTATCCCAGTCAGCAATTCTGCCGTGATAGGCAAGCAGAACAAATCCATACCACCATGGAAGAGATTATTTCTCATTGTGAGGTCTAGATTTAGTTCAAAGAGAAAAAATACCTTTTCTCACTACCTTTTGCATATCGTATCTTTTATCTCCACTACAGTAAAAATACAACCTATTTTCACCTTCAGTGCTTTTCTCATCTTTTGAAGATAGTGTGGTTGAATACCCTTTGTATTTTCACAGTATCCCAAAGATTGGCTATTCTTTTGTATCCCTGCAGGAGTCTCCTGTATTCACGCACTGAGCAACTTTCACACTGATTATTGCAAATCTTCCCCTTATCCAACTTTTCTATTTTCTTCTACAGCACATGGCAGCTCTGTTAGATCTATCTGGTTGGTGCAAAATCATTTTGTTTTGCTTTTCAAATGTTTTTGTGTGGCCCCACTTACTTAGCTAATTGTATTATTTCTCATCTTCCATATTCCTTCCTGTTAGCCCTGAGACCCTTTGCAGTTCACTTCCCTTTTATTTCTCAACTGTTGTTGCTATGTTGCTTCTGTTTCACTATGCATGCCATACATCTCACCTAACTTTGCAGTCTAAGAGATAAACGTTTAGTCTAAACCAGGTACTTAACTTCCCCTATAGTGAGTTGGGAGAAAGGATGCCTTTAAAACACATTTATTTCACCCCAGTCTAAGACAGGTACCTGGACTAATTGAGATGAACTGACCTCTGGGAATTCTTTCCATATGCAGGGAGTACAGACAACTAGTTTGGCTGGTACCTTACAAAGTAGGTAAAACAAATTCTAGTTTTGCTCTCTTTGCCCAGAGTTTTCCCATGTACCGTATTCCTTTCTGCTTCAGTGACTTCTTTCTTTGTACCTTATCCTTCTCCTGAGATCCATTTGATACTGTTTATGTGTGCTGTTAAAATGTAGGTCATCAAGAAAATAACCTGTTGTTATTATAAGCAGTCAAATAAAAAATGAAATCAATTTTAAAATAACTTTTTGTTGACTTCTTAGTTCTCCATACATCGAACTTTTGTTTCTAGGGTAATGCCATGTTTCTTTGAGAAAGTGCTCTTCTGCTCATGTTACACATAGGGATTATTAAGGCAAGAGTGTTCAAGAAATTTACAGCAGAAACCTGAGTAACACCTCTTACTATAGTCCCACAGAGACAGGGTATGCCTGATGGCCAGCACTGCCATACACAGACTGATGATTCAAGCCTCAGGTGGCTAAGAGTTATTTAGATGCGGCATGGGAATTGTAATTTTTCCGCCCCCCCGAAGTTATTTCTTCGAACAGAATCCTTTCACTACATTACAGTAGTAAAATCAATAATAAAAGAACTGCCTGTAACATTTGGCTGTTATTTTAGAAGAAGACATCTGACTAAATACTTTAAGCTAAAAATGTACTTTCTTTACTCTTAAAAAAAGCCAAGTAGTTAATTACTAAATGTCTACAAAGAGAATCACTGTGGGATTAGACCACTGAAGGAAAAAAGTCATCTGCAAGCATTTAAAACAAAATCCTACTTTTGTTATATGCAAATAAAAAAAAAAAAATTGTGCCATAAGAACAATAGTCCCAAGGTCCATAAAGTAACTAGACCTGCACTTAGCAGATATGTAAACACTCCATGATCAGTCTCAGTGAAAAGCAAGGAAAGACTTTTCAGCTGTGGTTTGCTGTCTAATGGGTTGTGCCCTTCCAGCCTAAGAGAGGCACGATGATGAAATCTATAAATGCTAAAATAGTCAAGAAATAATTTTGTTAATATAGGTCTTTTTCCAGTATTAAAAATATAACATCATTATCTTAATCCACTGGAGAAAAGTATTAGCTTCCTTCAGTAAAAGCACTTGCATTTTCTTGTATGTACCAAATTCAGCTTTGAAACTCCCAGAAAGAGCTTCATTTCTTCATAAAGTATTTGCAACTTCCCTACCTGAACTTACTAGACTCCCATCATATTCTCTGCCCTTCCATCACATTGTCCCAAACACACCTGTGTAGGTAACAACAATGCATGGATCCAGGAAGGCAGTTAGGTACATTTTGCATTTGGAGGACTATGTATCTGAAAACTTTTTTACTAGACCAGGGTGTAAAAAGGAATCCTTCATCTAATTTCTTAAAATTTTTACTCAGACTTTTTTTCAGACTGATAACACTGAGGAAGATCTTCTATAGGCTGTGCCTCCACAATGCTCAGTCAAGGTAGTACTGTGCTGGAAACTAATGGGCTTCACCGAGTTTTCTTACACTCACATGGGCAAATTCTGCCTGTGAAAGAGCAGAGTAGGTATGTGTACACATCAGTGCTTCTGTCTAAGCCACCCTCAAAAAGGAAAACTAAACAAAACAACTGGCAGAAGAACGAAGCTCAATCCAGAAAAGCTTTTATCACAGTAGAAATCCCAGGAGCCTCCAACTAAGAGACTTGGTATTAAATCAGGGCCAAACTATTGAAAGCTCATCCGCATCATTTCCATGTTGAATGCTAAGAGAATTTGTACTATTAGGATTAGATTTAGAGAGATGGGAATTGGGACAGGCTGAGTGTCCAGCAGCCAGGACCTGAGCAAAGAAACTGCAGATAGGAGAGTTCTCAGCTGAATTGTAGGAGACATATTGATCTGTGATGGATGCATTTACACAACAAGATGTAGTCCATTTAACCTCTATCTCTGTGACTATAGGGTAGGATGCTACATTTTTTACTGTCCACCACCATGAAAGAAGAAAAATACTGTCACAGTAAGTTAGAGAGGTGACCTCAGAATGGAATTAACACATTGTCAAATGGTCTGAATGGCCTGAGAACGGTTTCCTCTTCTATTACATGAATCTTATTTTTAGCTAATACATTTGGTCTGCTAAAATGAGACGCTCAAACATATGACTGTGGGATCAGCAGAAGCAGTACAGGATTGCAGCTTGGGACATGACTCTTTATGCCTGCTTGCAATGAACTTTGAAACCTGTGGGAAAACTTTTCATGCCACCAGAATGCTCACAGCTCTCAGGAAGATGCCTACTCAGTGACATCTAGAGGGAAACAGGGTCTGTATATACCATGCCTAAAGAAAAGGAAGTCATGAAAAATCCATTCAAATATGGGTAAAGAACAGAGAAAAAGGAAAGACAGACTGAACAAATATAAAATATACATGCTCAAGAGAAATGTTTTCTTCCATACAATTTTCTGCTGCTTAGTAAATATTAATTAGGTTTTACAATCTGTGTGCCTTTCAGCATTCAAATGAATACATCACCTATTGACATCTATGAACAGACTTTTTGGAGTTATAAATGAAAATAATTTATTTATTGGCATGGTGAAGTCTGGACACCTTGAATGAAAGACAAAAATTAGGGTACATTGTACTAAAACCAAAGAGGAGGGGAGAAAAAAAGCAATATTATTGAAAAAAAAAGCTTTTAATTTTTACTTTTTAAAGGGAGTGAACATCAATGATAAAGAATCCAGCATGGATTTAAGGTTTGGGATTGAAAGGAGATAAGGAGCTTAAGCCTGCAGCATTAGCATCAACTGGTTCTTCGCATAGGCTTCAGTGACATCTGATGTAGTTGACCTTGTGTAACTGCACAGCAGACCCAGGCATGACAGAGGGAAAGAAAAGCAATGCATTTACCATCTGAACACACCACAAACTCTGGCTTTCCAGTTTGTTCTACAGGTTAAATGAAACTAAATGCGAGCTTATCAGTTCCTTGATTACATACAAGGCCAAGCACAATCCTTTTCCTGGCAGAACTAACCTTTCTGTTGAGGAAGTGGTCCTACATTAGCTTACCTAAGTGGGCTGCTTTTATGTGCAACTGAATTAAAATCAGCTAAAGAACCATTGTGAATACTCTTACTCAGATAGAAAGCAAGTTATTTCAAATATTTAATTTGTTTATTTCTAAGTAAAAGAAGTTAGTCTAAAAAAACCCCCAAACAAACGAACAACCCAACTCCTATATAAGCACTGAACAAAAATTATTTAAAAAGTACTCTTTTGGTTAAACTGATGCAACTGTATCAGAAATAGTGTGGTCAGCAGGACGAGGGAAATGATTGTACCTCTGTATTCATTGCTGACAAAGTTGCACCTCCACTACTGCGTTCTAATTTCAGCCATTTACTACAAGACACTGAACTGGTGAAGAATGTCCAGAGAAGGGCAATAAAGCTAATGAAGGGTCTAGAACACAAGCCTTATGAGGAGTGGCTGAGGGAACAGAGGCTGTGTAGTCTGGAGGAAGGTGAGGAGAGACCTTATTACTCTCTACAACTACCTGAAAGGGGGTTGTAGTGAGGTAGGTGTTGGTCTCTTTTCCCAAGAAACAAGTGATAAGATGAAAGGAAATGGCCTCAAGTTGCACCAGGGGAGGTTTAGGCTGGATATTAGGAAAAATTTCTTCACTAAAAGGTCTGTCAAGCATTGGAACAGGCTGCCTGGGGAAATCATTCAGTCATCATCCTTGGGGATATTTAAAAGTTGGGCAGATGTGGAGCTTAGAGACATGGCTTAGTGGTGGACTTGGCAGTGTAAGGTTGAGAGTTGGCCTCTATGATCTTAAAGTTTTTTCCAATATAAATGATTCTATGATTCTAATATGGGGAACAGATAAGGAGTGTTCAAGGGAATGTTCTCATGTCGAGTTCTAGTGTCCCCATGCTAACAAAATTCTTAACAGGAATTTCCTGGCTTAGTGAGTTCTGCTTGAGTAATACTTATAGGACCAGGCTCTGTTTTTTTCTGCTGACTGTGCTAACAAGGGAGTCAGCTGTGATTTTGGTTCTTGTGATATGGATTAGATCCAAGCTGAGTTTGACTTTTTTCCAAGTCAATTACGAAATATCTGAAAACCAAAGCAGCCAAATGAAATTGCTCTGAACTTGAAAAAGAAATTAAATTGCTAATATGCTCAAGAAAGGAGAGAATCTTGCTATTTTTAAGAGTTAGGAAATAGATTTATTTTGTGGTTCTGTTTATTCATCATAGAATGTTCAGATATTATGGTGAAGAAAGGTCAATTAGATAAAGAGAAATGAAAGCAGAGATGAAGAAAAAAAGCTGTTGAAACTTTTTACAGGCCACTTATTATGAGGCATGTCAAGTCATGTACTACAAACATGTTTCTTTATGCAAAAATCCCTGCAACAAACCAGCAGCAAACAAAAAAATGGTGCCCTGAGGCCTTTAGATATGAAAACGGTGAGTAGTTTGGGCTTACCATAGAAGCATAAAGCAACTGCTGAGCCTTTCCTATCTGTGTTTTGCTCTTTGGCATTCTGTTTTCTTACCTCAGCTTTTACTATCAGTACAACTGGAATGAATAATGTGTACCTTTTAATGTTAATAGATTTGAAGCACATGCATCTCTAGGTAATATTAACCTCACCTAGCTATATCAGTAGAATGAGATGAAACAACAGATATGCATTCATCCTATCTATAGTACAACTTTCATTGTCAGCAGATATGCCACTGCAAAGCAGGTGAAATATGCTACAGTAATTTCTATTCCAAACATGGGCTGAGAGACTGAAAACTGTTCAGAGATCAGTAAACAAATTATATCATGTCAACAATCTTTTGGCATCCAGCAAGGTAAAGATCCAAGTTTAGCAAGAGCTAAGCATAACATCCCAGCTGAAGGTAGCGACAAAATGCCCTTTGTATTTAGCAGAGTAAATTTTTTACCTTGTATGTTTTTAATGATTTTTTTGTTTTGTTCCTTTAATGGAAACAAAAATATGAAGGAAACAAACAAATTATATTACATCTGCAGTTTCATTTATGAAGCCACTGCATCTACTATATCTTCATTTTATTTCCTTCATATGATACATATAAAATAGTTTTATTGAGGTCCTTTTTATCATTCTGTCTGTGTTTTCCTGGGAATAGATCTGCTTCTAAATCAGGTAGGCATTGCAACTGTCATCAAGTATTTAATGATTTTTTCAATCCTTGTGTCTTGAAATAATACTGAAAAAAGATTTATGTATCCATTAGCACAGTATTATTTGCTCAGTGGCAATGTTTAAATAAAGCAAATGTGGCAGAATATTAAGAGAAACTTACAACTGTAATTTGTCACAAGTTAAATTACTAGAATGTTATTTTATAAAGCCATATTTATTATAATTGCCCCCACTCCCTTGCATATTGGGCTATGATACACATTTTCTTCTTCCTTTCTTACAAACAAAATGTCAGCAAAATTTATTACTATTTAAATTTGGTTTTATCATCAAGAATATATTAATTTATTTCACTTCTGGCCTTCATATAACCATCTTTTCTTCTCATCAGACTTACACATTTTTAATGAGAAAACTTTGTAATGTTAAAATTAAGGGATTTTCAGCTATTGAGCAGTTTATATTACATGAAATATGGAAAAGAACAGTTCAGGAAGGCTGCATTACACTAAATGATATCTATCCACTGTATGCTTCCACTCCCCATTGTTTATTAGCAGATCTGGAAAACAGGGGAGGTCCCAGATGACTGGAGGCCTGGTAATGTGATGCCCATCTACAAGAAGGGTCAGAAGGAGATTCCAGGGAACTACAATCTGGCCAACTTGACCTTGGTACCGGGGAAGATTATGGAGTGGTTCATCTTGAGTGTGCTTACCAGGCATCTGCAGGAGAACCAGAGGATCAGACCCAGATAGCATGGGTCCATGAAAGGCAGATCCTGCTTGACCAACATGATCTCCTTCTACAACCAGGTGATTCACTTAGTAGATGAGGGAAAGGCTGTGGGTGTTACTTAGCCCGACTTCAGTAAAGCCTTTGACACTGACTCCCACAGCATTCTCCTAGAGAAGCTGGCAGCTCATGGTTTCTACAGGTGTACCCTTCACTGGGTAAAATAATTGGATGGATGGCCAAGCCCAGAGAGTTGCGGGGAACAGAATTAAATCCAGTTGGCAGCTGGTCACAAGTGGTGTTCCCCAGGACTCGATTTTGGGGCCAGTCTTCTTTAAGATCTTTATACATTATCTGGATGAGGGGATTGAGTGCTCTCTTGATATGTTTGCAGATGACGCCAAATTGGACAGGAAAATCAATCTGGTCAAGGGTTGGAGGGCTCTGCAAAGATATTTGGATAGGTTGGGTGAGGTCAATCGTATGAGGTTTAACAAGGCCAAGTTCCATGTCCTGCATTTTGGTCTCAACAAGTCCATACAATGCTACAGGCTTAGGCATGAATGGCTGGAGAGCCGTCTGGTGGAAAAGGACCTGAGAGTGTTGGTCAATACGTGGCTGAATATGAACTAGCAATGTACCCAGGTGGCTGAGAAGGCCAATAGCACTCTACGTTGTATCAGAAACAGTATGGTCAGCAGAACTTGGGAAGTGATCACACCTCTGTACTCAGTGCTGGTAAGGTCACATCTCGAGTACTATGTTCAGTTTTAGGTCCCTCACTACAAGCAGGATGCTGAAGTGCTAGAGTGTGTCAAGGAAAGGGCAATAAAGTTGGTGAAGGGTCTGGAGGACAAGTTTTACGAGGAGCAGCTGATAGAACTAGGAATGTTTAGTATGGAAAAGAGGAGGCTGAGAAGAGACCTTATCACTCCCTACAAATGCCTGAAAGGAGGTTGGAGCAAGGTGGGTATTAGTCTCTTCTCCCAAGTGACTAGTGAAAGGATTAAAGAAAATGACCTCAAGTCGCACCAGGGAGGTTTAGATTGGATCTTAGGAAAAAGTCCTTTATTGAAAGAGCTGTGAAGCATTGAAATAGGCTGCCCAGAGAAGCGGTAGAGTCTCCATCCCTGGGGCTGTTCTAAAAAGCCTATAAGTGTGGGACTTTGGGACATGGCTTAGTTGACATGGTGATGTTGGGTTGATAGTTGGACTTGATGATCTTAGAGGTCTTTCCCAATCTTAATAATTCTATGATTGGTTTTATAAAACCAATACTCAAGCAGCAAAGTACTAAGCAAATGAATGTGGAGGGTTAGAAGCAACCAAAAGTTATTTGGCTTTATTAATGCTTCATTAATGACTATTCTTACTACTGGACAGTGACAGATACTTTTTAGTTCATTTGCGTGAGAAGTCTGTGGCTTTAAATTTCATTCCAAAATTTGTTTTGGAAGCTGCCACTCACACATTCAGGCAGCACAGTGCTAAATAGCCTGTACAGGATAACCTTTATAACACTTACACCGAGTGAACATTATTTTGAATATCCAAAGTATACATTTGGTTAGATCAAGTCAATACCAAAGTTAGTAAAGGTATATACATCCTAATTAAATTTTTTTTATTTCAATTTAGCCTCCTGAAACATATGAGAAATAGGTTCAGAAATAGGTTCAAATGAGGATTTGTGGTGTTCTGCAGCTGAAAAATTCCTTAATTAAAAAGAAAAAAAGAATTGACAAAATACAATACCAGGTATATAATGTGCATACTTTCTAAAACAATTAAAGGTATAAGAATTAATACCTGCGCAGCTTGAACTAAACTATGGATACTGTTTCTAATTTGTTATCATTAAACAGCAATCCATAGAACATGAAAATGAGTGCTATCAAAGGCATCTGTATATGCACTCCAAATGCTGATAATGCAGTATGTTTAGGTTCTTGTTAATCACAAAATGCAGTTTATGAGTTTTAAGCTCCATGGAAATTGTCTGTCTCAGCAGCTGTGAAAGTCTAGTTTGAATCAGCAACCAAAAAAATCCATTTCACTGACCACAGAGAACAAAGATGGGGCACAGGCTGATCTACATCCCTTCCAGCTACGTAGAGGTGCATTTTTTCTCATTTCTTTTAGCAATCAGTACTAAAATACAACTTCAAGGGAATAGTTATGAAAGTTGTAAAAGATTGTCTTGAAATAAACACTTTGGAATACAAGGAGGTGTTCTGGGTTTTTTTTTGCATAACCAAAGGTTTGTGCTGTCTCTGACTCTCCATATTTGCCTATTAGGGCATGAATCTCTAGGGGTTTAAAGTATCCTGAAAGATTTCATAGCCATGGACTAGCCATTGCACAAAGAAGAAGAGATGAGGAAGGGAAGAAAAGAAGGAAGGGAGAGAGGGATGGATGGATGCTTTTTCATAATTCACGGGGAAAGAATAAAAAACATCTGTATCCTGCCATTTACTCTTAGGCTTTTAAATGGTCTTTCCTATCCAGTGCCCATCTTTTTCCAAACATGTTCAATCCATTTTGCTTCATTGTTTTTCCCTGAAAGCATAACACATTTATCCAAACAAAGGTAGTACAAGGGACCTAGAGAATTTCTGCATCTATTCTTGCAGAAGTTGCTGTCTGAATCTGTATTTCCAAATACAAGATTTTCTTTCCTTCCTTGTCAGACAGCCTTGATTACTGAGTTAGAGAAACTGATTAATGAGGAAAGGTTAAGGAGCTAAATACAAATAGCTTGGCTGCACGATGACTAAGACAGATGGGAACATCATAATAGGCTGCAGGATACTATTGCACTGAGAAGGAAGGGCCTCTGGGGAAAGGCATAAAACATAATCTGGCTCATTTTGAGTCCTCCAATTGTCACCAGAACCATTATGGTGAAAAGGGTAGCAGGTGGCTGCTTTACATACTATTTTGAATTAAAACAAGTCTCAGCAGAAGCACTTTGTGAATTATAGGTTATCACAAGGATGCAATATTTGCCCTGCTCCTTTAGGTCGAAACTACCCAGCTGTGAAACCTATCTCCTGCAATGCTGTGAAGTAGATGCTCTGGAGCTGAGTAAATGTACAGTGTTTCTTCTTTTGGTCTTCTCTCAATTCACAGCAGTTTGAGGAGTAGGGTTTTCTTGAGGTTTTATCAGAGATCATTGTGTTTAATAGCTTCAAATTAAACTAATCCTCTGTTATTCACCTCTTTGTAGACCCACTACTGATTTTAACACTGGGGGTGATTTTTCCCAGTTTAGTTGCATGTAGAGTGCTACAGTGGTTCAGTCAGTGGATTGCGTGTTCTTGGCTGTTGTGTCGAAAGATAAAATAGTTGTCTTTCCAGTTGCACAGATTTTGAATGTAGACTTTATTTCACTTACCTATCCTCCAGGCTGAATAGTCATGGTCTAAGTGGTCTCTTCTCTTAAACTCTTCCCCTAAATATCCATTCCACACTTTTTTCTTTGTCCGCCTTTTAAAGTCAACTGTTTTTAAGAGCTTATATGCTGGTGTGCTCCCAGTACTCAAGATATGTGTCTGTCATGAACTGTGATCCTTTCATTTGCAGATTTTTTTGACTACTGCTGAATAGGGATGACATGGTCATAGTGCCATATTGTGATCCAGCATCTCTTTCCTGAGTAGTAATAGTAAATCAGATTGTGTTTGAATAAGTGTGGTTGTTTTGTCCCAGCTGTCTTGCACTGAAGTACCTGATGTTGAAAGTGGGTTATCCTCATTCCCAGTCTAACATTTGTAGATGTGCAGCAGGGTTAAGGTTACATGGAGATGGTGGGCTTTAAAAGGGTAATTCTCACCATGATCCAAGAGCCAAAATCATGGGATTGTAAGAATTCTTATTCTACATCCCTCCATGTGAAAGAGCTTGCTGCATTCAGGAGCAGTTGTAGTGTTAGAAAGATGAACAGAAGAGAAGAGGATTTATATGACTGGAAGAGAGGGAAAGAAGTAGTAGATTTACACAGAGGAAGACAACAACAAAAATAAGACAAGGCAACTCACTGCAGCAATGCTTTTGGTAAAATACCCACAGGTTATTTTAGACTGTATGGAACACACAGAGCATTGATGAGGTTAGAAGCTATTCAGTAGTGATATAAAAGCAAAATTCAATTAAACCCATGTACAGTTGCCTGAGTTTGCTAAGAGCTTTGTCAATAAGTGCACAGACCTTTATTTTGTAATGAATATACCTTTAACCTATGGAGTAGTAAATATGATTTCTAAACTCACTCTGACAAAGCCCCTTTGAAACTGAAAGGACTCCAAGTTCCATTTATGTCAATACCTTCCTAAACAAGCAGAACCTGTAGAAGAACATGTTCCCTCTAAAAATAAACCGGTTTTGTTCAAACTTATTAGCAAATTTAGAAGAGTACAAGAATCTGAGAAAAAGTGCATTAGTAGATACAGTGTTTGTGCTATTCAGTAGCTGTCATAGCATATTTAAAAACTGATATTCAAGCAATTAACATATTAACATCTCAAACTATAATTTAACTGAAACTTTGTGGCTGAGACACAATAAAGACAAGAGAATGTCAAGCACTCATTGTTCTTTATGAAATACCAAACGGAGGTGAAACTTGAACGTGCCACAGTGCTCATTCACTGTCTTCCAGAGGCTTACAAAAAGAAATTAAAATACATGTATTTTGATCATTATTCATGTAAACTAATATTTTCCATTGTTGTCTTTGTAAGCTGCAAAACCATAGTTTTGTGAGGATTTCCTTAAGTAAAACCAAAACATTGCCTAGTATAACACTATGTAAAATTGTTTAGAAAAAGCACATTTCAAATTAAATCCTAAATATAAATTATGGTCTTCATTAAAATCATGACACGTATATAAGCGCTCAAGTAAACAAAATAATGCACTTATGTTGATAGCATTGCAGTGGACACAGCGTAACTTTTTGAAAATTACTGACAAGTGACTCTCTGCAATTTTGCAAGTACTACTTTTCCTAATAGAAATGCACCTTAACATTATGAGATCCCTTATAAATATGGATTTTGACTAAATATTTAGCTTCCAGTTTTTGATGGAAAAAAACTGTGTAAAAGAGACATCTGTAATATAAAAACATATAAGCCTACCAAGCAGTTAGTTGCAATCAGCTACCACTTCTAACAAACTGCTTTCTCTATGTCTCTGTTTTCCTGTAATCAAATTACAAACAAAGGCTGTGTTTTTTTCATACTATGTCATCTCACAGGGAGATTAACTGTAATTTGATAGGATCTTAAATTCTGTGCTTGCTTCTACTGTCTGGCCTCCTGGGGAAGATGACAAGTATAGAATCAATTCCATCATTTCCAGATTTATCCTTTGGTTTAGAAGGAAATTTAACTCTACAGTCTTTAGTATTATGATTTTTATCTGGAACACTGGATAAAGACACTGTTGAACTTGAAACCTTTTCTAGATTAAAGAATGATTCATGAGCTATTTTGCTGTTTTGCTTTATAAGAAGAATGAAAAGACCTCCTGGTTCATACACAATTTTGTGAAACAAGGCAGTTCAATACTGCATGCAAATGCTTTCCTTATTTAGTATATTACTTTAGCCATTCCCCATTTTCAAGATTCATGAACTTTGTGATTAAAGAGAAAATGTAAGTATTAATTTGTAACTTCCATTTTAAAACCACTTATAGTTTTATACAATGCTTCAGAAGGAAGTACAGTGAAGTAGTCTTCTAATTACTGTCTTTCATGCTACTGAAACTACAATAAATGATGAAATAGAAGTGATATTGGGATACATTTATGTGCAGCACATCTATTAACAGCTTAACTTTTAAACTTGTCTGTTATTTCTTAAAGTCTTGCTAATTCTTTTCTGTATGATGGAATGTCAGCCAACAAATGAGGTAGAAGGCATCAGTTCTCCACCACATCACCACAATATTTTGTACATGTAATTTTTGTTCAAGACAAAATTGTGTCCTGTATTCATTCTCGACTTGTGCATCAGGTTTACACTACTCATCTCTGCAGCCAGTCCGTTAAAAGTGTAACCTACTTGTTATCTCTCATTTGGATTAACAATATCAAAACCTGTTTCTGTAAACCCCATAGTTATAGACTCCATAATTTATTTTTTTAAATTTACCTACAAGAATCTTGTGCTGATTTTGTTTTGTGGAATGATACAATTCAGGATATATTGGGATTTATTTGAAATTATTTTTTCCAGATCTGCTTGCAAAGCATTGTCATTCTTCTTCAGACTTTCCTTTGCAAGTGGTGACTACCAAAGCCTACAGGAATGTTAAGCAGCTGCCAGTCTGAGGGCCTTGATTTTTTCCACTGATGATTGCACTGAAATGCTGAACCTTTTTAAGAAGCTCAGAACTTCAGCCTGGCTGATGATGACAAACGAAAATCAGTACGAGCAAATGTTGGTGAATGTATTGGATCAGACTGAAAGAGCCAAGGGGATGTACCCTGGAGCACTGCTTTTAAAGCCAGACTTTTGGATGTGTTAAGTTTTCAGTGAAATCTGGGGAACTGAAAACGGAACATGCTGCTGGCATCAGCACGTGCTGCTTGACCTACAGGCTGGCCAAGCCAAATCACCCTTGAGCTTGGAAGGTCTTGTTTAATAACATGTAGGACTAACAAGCACTAGCTGTGACACAACCATGTCTCTAATAAAAGATGCTTTTCCTTTCCAGGATCTTCTCATGCTTAAGTAACAGCACCTCAATAATGAGCGCTGCTTTCAGGGTCCACCTTAACTCCAAGCAAAACTAGGTGAATCTACTTTGGCTTAATGGGTGCTACTTTGGCTGCAGTGTCAGTAAACAGTAATTAGTTTGGTGTCCACAAAAGCAGCTCAATCAGCCCCTCTTTTCTGAGATACAGAGAAGCAGTTTTTCTTAAGTAAAGTGAACTTCCTTGTCCATATTTTTGTGCACCACATTTCTTTCTGAAGTGATCAAAGAAGGACTTACTAGGAACAAAAATCATTGCTGTTCACAGTACCTAAAGGAATCAATAAGGATTTGGATTTTGGAATATATTTGTCTTGTCTCTCTTGAGGCAATGTGCAATATTCATAACTGGGAATGAGAGATCCTGACAGCTATTTTTAAATTCAAGACAAAGGATGTGAAGTGAGTCTGGATGGGTGAACAGTGGTAAGGTGCAGAGCTTGAGTCTGCTGCTCTTGGGGAACTGAGCAATGAACAGGACCACAGTTAGTATGATTTCAGAGTCAGTGGCTTCTTTCCACTGAATTTTATGGAAATCCAAGTCAAACTCTGGGAGGAATCTCGTGTAAAAAGATGTTACCATTTGGCCCTCATTTTGTACTTACATGCATAATGAGTAACTATCACATGAAGCAATGTGAAAACCCTGGGAAAGGTGAGACTTTGTGAAGCAGGGATTAATTTCACCTAATGCTAATTAATATGAAAGGTCACAATGTGACCAAAAATCATTGTCTGGGCTCCTTCTTATAAGTAGGATAGGCAGTGAGAGACAGAGAAAGCATTCTCCAAAAGGTGATCTCTCCTATGTAGTTTAGACATCCATCTCAGGATGGAGTGGGTGAATTGCCTTGAAGGTGCTTTTATTTTTGTTTGGGGTTTTTTTGTGGTTTTTTTTCCAGTTATTAGACTGCTACTCAAGGCAAGATGTTTAATTTCTGATTGGCTAAAGCTAAGTAAATTAAAGCCTGTGCTATCTGCTGAAACAGCAAAACATATTTTGTTGTGTTTCCTAGTTATGCATACATGATAACTTCTTGTATGATGGATTCAATTTATATTATTTCTTGTACAATATTTAAAAAATATCCTTACACTTTGCCAGTTCTTCAAATTGAAATGATAGAAAATAAAATAATAATAATATTTATTGTTAACTATATTCTTAGCTTGCTTATTTGGTGTGTTTTCATGTACATCAAAGATTAACAGGAAGCGTGAAATATTGCAGTATGTGGAACTAAGCAAATTATGCTTGCAGGTATCAAAATATGCAGAAAATTTATAAGGGTAAAGAAAACACTGGTCTTTCTAAGCAACACATTTTTATTTCCTGTCATCTTCTCCAATAATTGCAAAGACTCTGGAAGACTTCAGGCAAGCAATATAAAGGGTACAAAGTATTACAACTATAGTATTCCAAAGTATTCTTTTTCTTGACAAAGCATATCTGATTTTTTTTTTTCAATAGATGTGTTCCTCCACTAGGTGACTATGTTGTAGTCACACTGGATTTTGCCATTAACTACAATAGGGTACAATTCTAGATAATAATCAGAAGCAGTCTGTAGGTAGAAAGGTGTCTTGTTGCAATGGGGGATGCAACCCTATGAAATATAATCTACTTTCCTTTTCCATGCATTGCCATATCAAGTCAGGTAAAGAGGTAAGAGTTGCATGCTTGGATTAGGCAGTGAAGAGGTAAAACCATAAAGCTAGTGGGTGGATGTGGTCATGGTTGGGAACGATCGTGAACATCCTGTAAGGCAAATGAGCAAAGAAACAATCAAAACCCAAAGGTTAGTGGAGCTTGTGCAAGGTTTGCTTAAAAGTCTGTAGTGTGCCTTCTGTAGAGTTAAGCTGTAAGCAGGTTGTCTCCACAGAGAGGGTATTTGGGGAATGAATAACCTATGACTGGAACCCAACAAGCTAGTACTGTCAGCTTGGCTGCTATTTCCAGCTTTCAGAAGGTTACAGAGGAAGTGTCCATCTTGATAGTCCAAAGGCAGTAGCTCTGATTGATCTGTATTCAGGTATGGAGGCCTAGGCCAGCTATGTAATTGAATATCTTAACAGCTGTGTTGTAAGTGACCTAAAGCCAGTGCTCAACTGTGTCATATTGTGTCGCACAATTTATGAGGTATTTTATAACACAAGAGCTTAATTCAGCATCTGGTGCTTCACAGAGCGTCTCTGAAGACTTCAATAGTGCCACAGCCATGCCACCAGTTTGGAGGTGGAAGTGGCAAGGCAGAAGCTGTATTTGAACTGAGAGCATCTATGTTCCATAGAAAACTAGAGTCTTGGACTTTTGAATTTCCAGGTTGTTGGCTCACGATCACAGTACAGGATTGCCTTCAGTCTTGTGCTCAGCTCTCTTAGATGTGACTTTCTATAATCATCCAACTGATCCAAGAACCTAAGTTCCATTGACTTTAAAGTGCCTGGAGTACCTGCCTGTATCTTTCTCTTGATTACAGGAAGACTGGGGAGAGAAGGGACAGCACTAGTGTCTCTGAAAGTATTTGATTTTCTCTTTGAAACAGCAGCTATGACTCTCAGAGGTGGATAGTGATTACATTCTTGGAATGTGTAAGTAATAAAGCAACTCTTGTGTTCGGTTAAAAAATGTATAAAAAAGCACTTGCCTTCAGCAAAGTAAATGTTCAAGTTTCATTTCCTCTAGAGACAAATATCAGTTCAGAGGAGCAAGAGAAGATAGAAAAGAATGAACCAGATTACTGAAGACCATGGGGTCATTTCCATGTAACTCCAGACATTCTTGCAAAAGCTGGAATATTAAATCTCACTGGGTAGAGAGATGGATATGGACCAAGGGCAACCTAGAGGGAAATAAGATTGAACTAATGAAAGTTTGCTCTCTCAGTAGTATGTAAAGAATGTCTCCAATATTGTGCCGCTAAAATAGTATCTCTGGGCAATGTAAGAATAATCATATGCAGAAATTACACTTCCCTCTTAGAATCACATGAACAAGAATAAAAACTGTGTGTGAGAGAACATGAGCTGTAGATTTCAGCAAGGTGTCACACTCTTAATGACATTTGAGTATCTTCTGAGATCTCCTGACATAAAGAGATTTCAGACTGCTTGAGAAGATGATTTCCTTGAATCCAGAATTGCTGATGACTGATTTTCTTCCCTGTTCGTACATTGTTTTGTGGGGATTCTGTATTGAAGTTCTTAAAACAACGTATTTGACTACATCTCTTCGAATAGAGCTATAAGATACACTTCCATTGAAAGATCAAGCTAAAGTTTACCCAGATGAAATAATCCCTGAGAATTATCAATTCCATTTTCAAGACAAGACTTGAGCAGTGAATGTTGTATTTCTCTTTCAGAAAGAGAACTTGTGGGAAGGACTATTATCCTAAGGCAAAGTATCACAGAATAACAGAATAATTGATGTTTGAAGGGACCTCTAGATATCTTTCAGCTCAAAGCAGGACCAGATAGACAACATTGCTCAGGACCATGTCCAGCCAGCCATGTTTGGATTACTTCCAAAGATGGAGACTCCACAACCCATCTAGACAACCGGTTCCTGTGTTTGATTGCCCTCAGTGTAAGAAACCTTTTTATTATGTTTAAATGGAATTTCCTTTATTTCAGATTGTGTCCATTTCCTCGTCATCCTTCTGACAGAGGGTGCACACCATCCAAGTCATTAATGAAGATATTAAACAGTATTGACCCTGGAGTACACTACTACTGTGCTGCTAGCTGGACAATGTGTCCCTGTTCACAATCCCTTGAGTCTGGCAGTTCAAGCATGGTTCAGTTCATGTCACCATTCATTTATCTTGTCTGTAGTTCATCAGTCAATCTATGAAGTTGTTATGCGAGGTGGCATGGAAAGTGTTACTAAAGTTGACATAAAAAACATCCACTTCTCTCTCTTAGACTGCCAAGCCAGTCATCTCATGTATAATACAATCAGGTTGTTACATGATTTGCCCTTCCTAAATCCATGCTGACTATACCCAGTCAGTTTCTTGTCCTTAAAATAAGTCACTCCATCACCTTTCCAGGGGCAGAGGCAAAGCTGACAAATTTTTATTTCCCATATTCCTCCTTCTTGCCCTACCTGAAGATAGAAGTAGCATTTCCTTCCTTCCAGTCCTCATGAAGCTCCTCCCAATTGCTATGACTTCCAAAGAGAACAGCCTTTTGGTGACATCTACCAGCCCCCTTGGAGCTCGTGGGAGCACCAGTCCCAAGGATGTATGCGTGTCCAGTTAGTTAAAATACTCCCTAATTCAATTCTTTTCCATTAAGAGCAATTTTGCCTTGCTCCAGAATTTCCCACTGATCTCATTAAACTAGGATTCCTGAAGGCTGGTCTTCCTTGTAAAGATCAAAGCAAAGAAGGCCTTGGGAACCTCAATCTATTCTATGTCTGTTGTCACACTGTTCCCTGCTCCTTTTAGTAGTGGGCCTGTAATTTTGCTAATCTTATTTTTGCTGCAGGTGTACCTGTAGAAGCTCTTCTTGCTGCCCTTCACATCCCTCAAGAGACTCAATTCCATGTGGACTTTGGTTTTACTGCCTCCATCCCTGCACAGAGTCTCTATTCCTCTGGCTCACCTCATACTGCTTCCACCTCTTTTGCACTTCCCTTTTATGTTTGTGTCTTGTTCATTGATACTTTGCTCCTGCTGCATTTGCTTGATTTTTTTTCTTTTTGCTTGGCAAGATGCACCAGTCTTGAGCTTGGAAGAAGCAACCTGGAAAACCAACCAGCTCTCTTGGCCCTCTTTTCTCTGCAGTGCCAGATGCCATGGATTTTCTAAAATGGTACCTGAACTCTAGAGTTGTGATGCTGATTTTTCCTTTCTTTGCTCCTCTCCAAATCCTGAACTCCGCAGATGTTATTGCTTCAGAGAGGCACTCAGTTCTGATAATTTCCCAGAAAAGGTACGACAGATTCTTCCATAATCTTCCCCATAATACTTGAGGTATGTTTGCATGGCTAGACATAGACAGACCTGTGTGCTTACCCATTAAACTGGGGAAGAAGATAGGTGTGATTCTAGCACTGTTCAGCTATATTAAAGATTTTCTTTTCTTGCACATTAATAATATTTATTGCAATAGTATGCTTATTAGCCCATTCTATCTTAGCTCTTCTAGTCTGTAGACTGGCATGAGTTGAAGAGTACATCCATCTTTGTGTTCACCCATGCAGAAGGCTGCTGAAAATAAATGAAATAAACCAAAATTATAGTTTGGCATTTGTGAACAGGAAAAATAACTTTAGTAGCTTCCCCACAAATTTTAGAAGTGGGCTAACAAAATATATTGCTACTAAAGTACATGCCTATCATTTTGGTAAAGGAAATAACAAAAGAGCTGTATCAAATATGCTTAGTTGGAAAAAAAAGTCAAGGTTATAGTCCCATCTAGATGCAGCTACTTAAATGACAGGGTAATGGGGCGTCTAGTTTCATAGACAACTGAGCAGAATGAATAAATGTGAATTAAATGTGAGTTTGATGCCAAGCAGTCATTTTTTCTTCCCAGACCATTATATAACTATTTCTGGATTAGTTGCCGCTAGTCATATAAGTGTGTTTTAACATGTTAATGAAGACGCTTTGGTAAATTATTCTTAGTCTCACTGTTGGCTCTACCACTGTACTATACAAACACTCATTGAAAGAGATACCCTCAAACTGTCTTGAAAAACTTTCAACATCATTCTTGCTAGCTCTATTTTACACACTTGCCCATTCCATTTTATCCTTCTTAACTATATTACCATTTATTTTGATATTGCATAGATGAAATTAACTGCACCATTTCTTTTTACAAAACATAAAGTGTCTTCGTAGCACCCTTCTGATGTCTGCCAGACCCCTATTCTGACAGATACAGTAAAACTCACACAAACAAAACTACCTGCACTAGTATGAAAAAAAAGACTTCATGCATCTTATAGGATAAAATGAGCAAAACAGATGCTTTAAAAGTCCAAATTGAAACTCTTTTTTTAATTAAGGAAGTGTATATTTGAACAGAGTTTTCATTTTCATATAACTTTAATTTTCTTCTTCATATTTAACAGACAAGCTGACGTCTAAATTTGATGTGGTGATACAAATTATTCTTTGTAACACTTGCAGAAGTCACTGAGGCTTAAGTTTGTTATAAACTGAATATTTAATCAACAGATATGGAAACATATTCTTTAAAATCACTAGTTGTGAGGGTCAGCTGCTCTGGTTAGTGATCGTTCTATTCATAAAATATCACTGCCAAGAAGGAAACAGATATCTTTTTACTCCAAAAGTATAGAAACAAAAGGCAAATGAAGCATAGATCTTGCTGATCTACAAAAGATAAACCAAGGACTATTGATGATTAATGGAATAATTCCTGATAGTCCACAGAGAGCTATCTGATTTTCAGGTCTCCTTTTTTCTAAGTGATCTACTTCATGACAAGACAGACAAAACCCTTAAGTATAAATATTGTAGCAGTGTTTTTCCATACAGCCCATTGTTCTAATTTGTATGCAGATGCTATGTAAGTAGAGAGAGAAGAGAGGACAACATTTTCATAAGTCAGATTGTAGAAATTAATGACTAATGAATAATTATAGATAAGCACCATTAAAAAACCAAAACAGCTCACCTTTGAAATGCATCCTTGAAATTGGTATCATTGAAAAAAATTAATTTGAAGATTTTTTTTTTTATCCACAAGACTGTGGATTTTTGGGGAACTTGCCGTTTACTGTGTGCCAGGAAGCGTTTCGTGGGCTCTTAGCCTACATTTTCTTTCCTGTTCTAAAAATCTCTTCAGCTCTTTTTTAGAGACCTTTCATGCCTTCCTCATCATGGGTACTTAAATTCTTCAGGTTCCTTTAGATGATTACCACCTCTGAACAACATATACCTGTAATTCATAGCTTTCAATAATTCTTAGTGGCTGGGGAAGGATTTCCTGGAATTATTCAGAGAACTGAAGAAAAAAAAGTCATAACTAGCCTGCATCCTTTGGGGGAAGATTTCCACAGAATCATAGAATGGTTTGCATTGATCAAGAAGTTCACCTAGTCCAATCCCCCTGCCATAAGCAGGGACATCTTCAACTAGATCAGGTTGCTCAGAGCCCCATTCAACCTGACCTTGAATGTTTCCAGGGATGGGGACATCTTCCACCTCTCTGGGCAACCTGTTCCAGTGGTTCACCACCCTCAGTGTAAAAAAAAAAAATCTTCCTAATATGTAGACTAAACCTCTCCTCTTTTAGTTTAAAACAACTACCCCTTGTCCTATTGCTATGGACCCTGCTAATGTTTTTTTGTGTTTCTTATAAACCCCCTTTAAGTATTGAAAGGCTGCAATAAGGTCTTCTTGAAGTCTTCTCCAGGCTGAACAACTCCAGCTCTCTTCATAGGGAAGGTGTTCCAGGTCTTTGATCATTTTGGTGGTCCTCATATGGACCTGCTCCAACAGGTCAATGTCTTTCCTGTGCTGAGGGCTCCAGAGATGAACACAATAATCCAGGTGTTTCCAAGTAAAGGTAATTTTTCTGCACAGAGGAAGAGGCTATCTACTCCTCATGCCTTTGAAATTCTTCCCCTCCATTTTCCATCTACTTCTGTAAGCTAGCTGTGTTAAAGGACACCTACAAGAGTCAAGTGTCAGCTTGAGACTGGCTAGCAGAAAAAACATCTAAATGGAAAAGCAGTTTCACAATTAAACTTAAGTCTCTCTTTTTGTGTTGTCTCCTTAATTTCTCCTGCTACAATTCTGCTTGTATTATTCTGACAAGGACTTCTGTAAACTCCCAAGATGCCAACCTGAAGCTGACAAGAATGGTGGCAAAAATACCTAAAGCACAAATTCTTTTGACAGCCTAACAGGAGTCTGTCATCTGCTGGAATCACCTTTCATTTTCCCCTTGTGCATTTCTTCTGCTCTGACCTCTGCACACACCTCAGAGACAGCCTGAAGGTGTTAGGCTTAATTCTACAAAGATATGGAGAAGAAAATGCCAAGTGTCAAGTCTATCCCACTACCTCCCAGTATTACATAAACTGAAAAAGAAATTGTGGGAAAGTACTCTGTTAGCTCCTTAAGTCTTGATAGGTTTAATTGATTTTCTAGTATTTTCATAGCTACACTGGAAAGATACCTGCATTTAGGACAGGACATAGTGTCCACTGGAATCAATGAGACTCTTCATACTGACTGCAGTGGGCTGAAGGTTGACCCTGGTTTCCATTGTGAGAGTTCTGTCAAAAACCAATCTACTGATATCCATTTGCAAAGAATGAATATAAAACCCCCTTGTTCCCCTAGCAAGTGAAAATGAGGTAAAAACATTCTGAAGGTTTGTATTACAAAAAAACCATATTACTGAAGAAAAAAAAATTGCTGGCAACACTAACCCTGGCCATCAGTTATATTGCCAATTAAGTCCAAACAGTACTATACAAAGGAAACAGATAAGCGCACTATGAAAAAGGAGTAACTATGCAAAGATAAAGCACTGACTTTGATAAAAACTAAGTCAAACCGCAGCATTTAGTTAATACATCCCTTTTAATTGTTGCCACTCTGAGCAGTACTTGGTTTTTCTGTAACCTGAGTGCAACTGTCACAACCCACTCAGGTTGATGCTTAGGAACTCTAGGAGACAGTACACTTCCTTGTGGCCGCTGCCTCCAGTTACGTACAGGAGAGTTGCAGTTCCAGTATAGTTATCACAGTCATGACAATTCTCATAAGCTGGCAGTCCTCTTGCACGGTGTATTGGATTTGATGTGTGATATGCTGCCAAGAAGGGAATGAGTCCTATAGCCTAGCCAGTTGCCAGCAAATGCCAGATCTTTCCTGTTTTCCTAATCCAGCATTTACTGCCCTTTGCAGTTGGTAGTTATGACGCTTATTATAGTGACATACAGAGCAAAGAAGCCAGAGTTAAATGACCTCACTGATCAATCAGCTGATAAATCCTTTTAGAAGAACAGACATTTTATTTAAAAATATCTTTTCTTTCCTAATGTAATTTACATTATTATATTGTCTCATGCATTGGCTTTTCCATTTTTGCTTTTCCATTTTCCTTTTCTTATTATTTTAATTTTCCCTGACCTTCATTTTCCTACGCCAGCTGCCAATCTAACTGGTGAAAAAAAGAAGGAGGGATGAACGGGGTGAGAGACAGGGACACAAAAGAGAAAGATATATGGAATAAAAATATTGGAAACAGTAAGAGGAAATATGTAACAAGAAAGCAGCGCACTTCAAAATCAACCCATTTTGATAAAAAGCAGAAAAGACATTATTACAAAAGAAAACCCAGAAATTGCCTATCTTTAAATCAGCAGAATGCAAATAACAGAAAAAATAATGACTTCTTTTTCAAGTTCCTCACCTCCATCTTTAGCACAAGTTAATTGGAGAATGTACATTGCTTTTTGACCAGGAAATTTGTTTAGATAATCAAAATTCAACAAATGAACAAGAATGCTAGCAGGTAGAGTAAGATTTCTTCCCCTTGTGTTCTGTCTGGCTAATGAAGGAATAATTTGCAATGCTGTCCATCATTATCATAGATCTTCAGCTCAGGCAGTTCATCTTCCTTTGTGTCAGTTTTCAACAAAGAGGTGCTGGGTGGTCTTTAATCTGTACTTATGCCCAAACCAAACACACTGATACTGGGTTTTCTTACATTCGGTTTGAAATAGCCCTGTTAAATAGATGGGGCAAATGTGTAACTTAAAGAAGAAATTTGACTTGATTCCTATCTTACAACTATAAAACAGGGACAACTCTTCTAAGGCTGGTGGAGTTGCATGATTGTAAATCCAGACAACAGAAGGAAGTGCTTGGTCCTGCTAACCACTTGTGTTTTCTTCTAAGCTTTGGTAATATAATTGGGAGCAGTGATAAATCCTTAACAGATACCTATTGTTCACAGTCAAATGGCCTTTTAGGTCAGCTGTTGAATTACCATGACTTACTAAGCAGGGGTATCTCTTCCATTCACTGCCTGGTGTTGAGTGGTATTTTCCTGACAAGCAGAAGAAATTTTAGTTTCCTATTTCTCTTTCTTACTTCTTCAGAAAATGTTTCCATTTTTAATATGGTATCTGGCCATACACTGCAGATGTTGGTAGGGTGTCTTTACAAGAATTATATTTTTGTAACTCTTTTCCATAATGAATTTGAAAGATAGAACCAATTTACTGCTGCAGCTATTGGAAGAAATCAGTATTAGATCTGTGCCTGGACAGACTCTCTGAGATAATGTTGTGACAAAGTCATAGAAAACATGCTATTGTGTTTCTCATTCCGATTCTTTTGAACCAGCCAGCTCATCTTAGGTGGGGTGCTGCAAATTGAATTACACCAAATGGGAGCTACTTGTCATAAAATAATTGTTTATTTAAAGAGTGAACTATTACATGCCTTTCATGATTCTACTGAAGCCAGTTTCCAAAAATACTTCAGAACCAGACAAATAGGCACAGAGTTTTGAGTCATAAGACACATTCACCTCCTGAGAATATGGGAATTTGTGTGTCATGCTTTTCTCTACAACAGTGTATCTCAAACTGTTTTGGAGGACAAAGCAACGTTTGTCATAAAAGCACACCTCGAAGTCTCAAACTCACCTTGGTGGTGTCCACATAGTCTTTTTTTGTTTGTTTTTTTTGCTTATATGTACATAACAGCATTAGGGTGTGGATGGGTTTCTTGGCTTTTTTTGTGCTGTTTTTGCCATTGCTTCACGGTAGAAACAAAACTGTCAGCCTCCGGCCTGGACAGACACACACTCTCCTGGGTGGATAACTGGTTGGCTGGCCGGGCCCAGAGAGTGGTGGGAAATGGAGTTAAATCCAGCTGGAGGCCAGTCACAAGTGGGGTCCCCCAGGGCTCAGTGCTGGGTCCAGCCCTGTTCAATGTCTTCATCAATGACC
>WAAB01014388.1:7756-27003 GCA_013389865.1 Piaya cayana | reverse complement strand
GAAAAAAAGGGGCTGAAGACCAACTTAAAAGGCAGCAAGGTTTTTCATGCTTTGTGATATTCTGCAAAAAGAACATCACAAAATACACAGATTATGTGCCGACTTTTCAAAGAAAAGAGAGAATTGGAAAATCCTAATGAAATTATATCACTAAATGTAGCCCATGTTAGTTACACTATCTTGCCACATAAGTATTTGTACTATGATGGACTACAAGTGCATTTTGCTGAACAAGCTGAAAATTCTGTCTTAGCAGAACGGGCTGACTTCAGCTTTATTCAGCTGCTTTGCTTACAGGCAATTTCTGATACTTCAAAGTGACTGACAGAATCAAGCCAAATTCATAAACTCAGTCATTCAAAATGATATAAATCATGACCTTTAAAATCAGAATGAATATTTCTAAGAAAATTTCAGGAAAGCACTATATAGTTATGATAGATGAAAATAATCAACTTTTACAGCAAGCAGATGGGTTTATGTCTGTCATGTATGACAGGTGATATGAATGTTCATGAGGCGTTCACCTGTAGATTTTACCAAGTAATTGGCTGATCAATGGCTGTAACCAGGTCAACAACGCAAGATTTGTTATTTTATCTAGATGTGGGGACTGTCAGGAATGGTGTGGTGATATTGGAGGATTAATATCAGATATTGCATCCAGTTTGCAACTAGTGGAGTCTTGTATATCATTACCGCTGTGGGCATGATTTGAATTAATGTTGCCAAGAGAACACCGAGAATAATACCGTACTGAAAACTACTATAAAACATTACCTGGTTTCCAGTACTGGGAAGTTAGCAGTTTTCCAGTTTAGGTAATGCCAGTATCAGAAAAGGGCTGAGATCTGCCATTCTACAATGTATCCGAATATGGTTTTCATCCATCTGCTGCATCTGATGGTATGGCTTCAAGGACAAATCGGATTACCTTCTACTTACACAGCAAATTTGGATATTGACCTCAAGAAAGCAAAGGCATGGATCATCACTGGGAGCTTTTCAGATTTACATGTCCTTCTCATACTTCACTAGAAATTATTTAATAGATAATTTTGTTCCATGACTGCATTCATCCATTTTTAATAAAATTAGCACTTACTCCAAACTTAGCATTCTTTAGCATTCTGTACTGAAATTTTGTAATATTTAATGTTCTAACTCATCATTCGACTAAGCTTACTGAAATTATTAGCTCAGCTATGAATTCATTACCTTTTATTTCCTACATTATTTCTGATATGCAAATTTTTACAGCAGTGAAATATGTGTGACTGCTTTGTTCCCAGTTAATGCAGTATTAATATAACAATGATCTTCACTGCATTTCCAGATACCTTTTTACATACACTAAATTAATATTTGAACTTGCTTGATAGAGTCCTGCAGTTGCCTCAGTTTGGGTTTGGACTTTTTATTTTTCCCAAATTATTACAGCTGTTAAGATATTATGCTGGGTTAAACTTCTACTTTTTGTGTATTGTGAGATTGTGTGTGTTATGATTACTGTGTTTGTGAGATGGTGACTTTTCTAAATCATAGGTTAAATATTTCAGCTTATAATTTCACCTCTGGAAGACTCTCTGTTCTAACAGTAAAAATGGCACGTAAAGACCTAATTTAGATAAAAGAGGAAAGCCTATCAAAATATTGTCCTCACAATAATAATGGCCTGCTCACACCCATCCCTTCATACTGTAAATCTGGAGTATTTTAAGTGCCAACGACTGAGAGAAGAAGGTTATACAGCCAAAACAAGGAGAAGAGAGATTTTACCTGAGACTTTATTGGTGTCCAAATAAAGNGAGCTGCAGGACAGACTGTCTAGAGAAGCTGTGTAGTATCTGCAGCTGGAGGTTTTTAAATATCACTCACGCATCTATCAGGACTGCGGACAGATAAACTAGGCAATCTCTTAAAACCTCTTCCAGTTTCATTCTTTCATGATTCTGTAAGTAGATGTGTCTTACTGAAATATTTCTCTGATTAGGGTCTGATGTTATCCCTTGTCTAGTGTAAGGCTATTTATCCTTATGTTTTTAGAGATCTATGATGATGAATAAAAGACAGATGAGTTGCTCACTTTCAGAAGCCAATTTTTCAGCTGGTCAGCATCTGAAGTTGCAAACAGATTTCCAATAGAACTCAGTTCTACAGCTTCCCTTGTTTCAGAGATCATGGGACTTTATAGGTCACTCATGACATTTTCTACAAATACACTTAAGTAAATATCACCATTATGCTCTGACACACAACTGCATTACTGCAACTCACCTAATTACAGAATGACATCTCAGGTGAATCCTCAACCTTATGTGGTTTCCAGTTTGATTTAAACTGAGAAGTTTTACCAGCCACTTGCAGTGAGACAAGATCATGCATGAGATCAGTTGCTAAGTCTCAGCTGTGACATGGGAACTTCTTAAGTCACAGCAGTGTTGTCAATGACTGACTTTGAAGACATACTCAGTTGAAAAAAATATTTCAGGAGTCCAGGAGCCTAACACTAACTGATACCTTATGCTTCTATGTTAAGTCACTGTAAGGCACACTCTGAAGCTAAGATTCTTGTTCTCACTCCCTACTATTGTTCTTACACTCATAAAATGTTTGAATGAAGTTTCTAAATCAGTTCTGAAAATATGACCTAGACCTTGAATTTAGCTGCTGTTGATGTAGGTGTCCTTCAGGTGCTTTTGACAGGGTTACATTTAGCCCTTTCCAAAATATTCAAGGATGCACTTAACTATATGCATCTACATAAACACTGCTGAAGATGAATGGATGCAAGTGTATATTCCTGGTTATATGCACTTGCAAACATATTTCTCATGTCTTTAGCTACATCTCAGCTAAATAAGACAAACTCTCTAGGAAATTTGATCCTATATACAGAGTTGTCCTGAAGGAATACCCGGACCAGGATGGTGAGGATGATGTAACGGTGTCAAAAACAACAGCGAGAACTCTCTAGAGTCTTAAATGACTCCAGAGAAAATGTAGGTACCAACATTGGTCTTAATACAGTTATTTCCTTATCCATCATCTAGTATTTATTTTCTTTGGTTTTATACCTGTATTCTATTTTTGTTCCCGAAGGCCTTGGTCTATTGCTGACTTTAAACAATCTCTGAATGTGAATTAGCATCTCTGATATCAAACACCTACGCAAATACCTTTGTGTCTTACTTGTGTTTTATTTGTATTTCAAATCAAGTGCCTAATTGTAGTCATACGATTGCGGGGCACTTGGATTTTAATTGTATGAAGTTCAGGCAAAAGTGACTATAAAAGCATCGAAGAAAAATAATAGTTTGCAAGTGGAAGGGAAAAGATGCTGAGATTTACATAATGGATTTAGTCAAACACCCCTACTGTTTTATACAGTTAAAAGTGCATATGCACAATAAATAAATTACACTGTACCATCAGTCTGTTGCATTTAACTGCATTAGTGGCTCTATTTTTCTTCTCATGACTTGGTTGGGATGACATATTGCAAAACATATATTTCTTCATTATACTATTTACGTGGTTTGATAAACCTGCTTATAGATGACAGAAACATTTTTTATTGCTCCTGCCAAGTTATTTATATGTAAAAGAAATCTTTCATGTGTTTATGTGCAAGATCTCAAACTACTGAAAAAATGTTAATGTCATAACAAGCCCTGTAAGTTGGGTAGAACATGACCAAAATCTCGTTCTTTGGCCTGTTCTGTCTTCATGCTGCCTTGCTCTGTGCGCTTAATGTAGTGCTGATCTTCTAAATCTACTCAGTCCAGGAAACAGCTGTGTAAACCATCTCCTTCACAATGAGGGCATTTTGATCTATGTTTCAAAAATTCATGGCAAAATGATTTGCTTGAAAATCTGTTAATATCCAGTGAATTTCATTTTAGTATGGCAAAATATCAGTTAGAAATTGTTAAATTATTAATTCTATTTTTTATGGGTACTGAACCATGCTTTGAAAAGGAAGCATTAAGAAATTGCATTATTTTTGATTAAATTAATTAATACACGGGGCTTCCAGTTTTTTTATCTTCATCCTCCACATTTTTCCCTGTGCTTTTCAGTGGATTTTTTTAAATTCTAAAAAGAGTAAGAAGAAGAAGAATGACGAAATTTGAGGAAAACCAAAACCCAGAACAATATTGAAAGTTTTCAGATAAAATAATTTTTTAAAATTTTTCTTTTACTTAATGGAAAATTAGAATCTTTAGAATTAGCCTTTTCTATAGTTTCAAAATTGTTTATATTTTAATTTTGGCTACCTCACTCCTTTTCTCTTTTCAGTGCAACTGTGTGCTGGAATACATGAGAAAATCTATCATTTGTGTATGTTTCCATCTGCAAAAGGAAAATAAAACAAATTAAGGAATGTGTTACTGGAGGTCATGACAAGATATATTATAGAGTTTATTTGGCAAGACACTGAATGCCTGCAGCTCGCCTTGTATCGAGTGAATTTAAGGCACTTGTCACATGACCTACTCTTTTATTAGCTTAGTTGCAGTGGAAAAGGCAGAACAGTAGCATCAGAAATGGAAAATGATGGCAGGAAAAGTCTGGTTGTTGGTTCCCTAGGGGTGAAGAAAACAACTATTCTCAAAGGTTCTGCTGAAGAATATAGAAGTAATAGAGAGGAAGATCAAAAAAGCAAAGCAAAACAAAGATTTATGAATAACAGAAACCAATTTTTAGAAAGGAACAAACTATTTCTGGAGCAATAACTACTCTAAGAAAAAGTTACCAACGTAGTTGAATCACATCTATGTAAAGGGGCTAATTTAAAGATATTTTATCAGACAAAGAAACAAGCACTCTAGAGAGTGATTCAGTCCTTAGGCAGACTGCTTATCTTTCTCTCTTAAGAGGCATCTCACAGTACGGAGTGAAATTCAGATAGAATAAAGCTGGGCCACGATGACTGGGCACTTATCAGATTGGTTCTTCCAACAGTTTCTGCCTTAAGCTATGCCACTGGAAGTCTGGCAACCAGCTCAGTAAGGACTGCTGGTTTTGTCCGCCCTTCCAGCTGTCAGTACTGCAGATATTTTGAGGTCAGGCGACTATAAAGGAACAGGTAAAACTTGACCCTTACTTGGCACAAAGAAGGGACCTGGTGAAGAACTGCAAATCCCTATAAAGCCCCACAAAAACAAACCCTCCCTTCAGCCCCCTAAAGAATGATGATATTGCCTCCTAACTCCTGTTTGCTGACAAGACTCCTGTTCAGAGCAAGCTCAGTGCTGAGGGCTCCCTCCTGCTGCTGAGGTCATCTGTTTCATCGGATGGTGGCCTGAAGATGATGCAGGGTTTCATTTAAATGTTTTTATGAGTATCTTTATTTGCCTGAGAACACATCTTATACTTCCCGCTGGTGTATTCCCCATATATACTATCTACACATCTCAGTGATCTCAGTGCCTTTTCAATAATTCAGGCTGTATGCTTTGGCTATGCCATCTTGGGAAAGAAGCCCAACTCAGTATGTGAGAGCTGTGCTTCTCGGAAGGAGGAGGAGGTGCATGTTACGGGTTTCCCCACGTTTGCCCTATCTTTCACGTAAGCTTCACTTTCAGGCATATTTGCATCGAAAAGGTCCAATCCCTCAGACAAAGGTCAAATGTTCTTCAGTGGGAACTGTTCCTGAAAGCAATATGCAGAATTAAGCTTTCCTAAATTAAAAATGGCATCTTTCCTCACTGAAATATTCAGTACAGAGAAGGGGGATACTTTCACCCTTTGCAATGAAATGCAACTTAAGACACGCTGCCTCTGATATGAGACGAGTAGATGAGGTACTCAAAGATACGGTTTAGTTGCAGATGGGAATGGCTGGACTCGATGATCTAAGAGATCTTTTCCCACCTAGCGATTCTGTGATGCCATAAAAGCGGTTGCTTTGTTTTATCCTCCGATTTTTACACTTGCAGTGGTTCGCATGAAGAAACTCAGCCGATTGAGAGGAAAAGACAGGGTTGGATGTGCACCTGGTGACAGGCACCACCCGCGCCGATCCTCTGTCCGACTCCCACGGGACGCTCCCACCGGACCGAGGGTCGCCTCCCCCTCCCCAGCCCCCTGGGCAACCGCCGCCTTACTCCGCGCAGCCCCGACGCCCCCTCCTCTCCTCCGCGTTTGCTCCGCGGGGGCGCCGGCAGCCGCGGGCCGGGGCTCTGGGCGTGTGCGTGTGTCCGTGTGTGTGTGCGTGTGTCCGTGCGTGTGTCCGTGTGTGTGTGCGTGTGTCCGTGTGTGTGTGCGTGTGTCCGTGTGTGTGTGCGCGCAAGGCGGGGCCCCGCGCCGGCTGGTGCCATCTGGCAGCCGGGGCGTGGGGCGGGGGAGGGCGCCGGAGGGGGACGAGCATCCTCGAGGCCGACGCCCCGTTCGCCTTCCCGGGCTCCTCCCGCTCTTCAGCACCGGTACCGGCGAAGTACCTGCGGATCGGCACCCCTCCTCCTCGCTCTGGTTTTATTTTTTTTCTTTTTTATTTTTTTTTTCCCCGTGTTTTGGTGGTGGTGGTATTTATTTATTTATTTTTTTAAAAACCCTCCCTTAAATCCAGGGAGACGCTTTCCAAGCGGGGCGAGCGCCGTTCTTACGTAAATGGTTCTGCTCCGGGGAGGGCGTCCCCCCTGCCAGCACCGGCCCGGGGGAGCATCCCCGGGTGCCGCTCGCCCCGCCTAGTGCCGGGCCCCTCGGCGTCGCCGCATCCCGGCCCGAGCCCCGCACGGGCAGCGGCTCCGTTCCCGGCGGGTGCCGGGGATGCTGCGGCGCGTCGGACCCCGCGGCGGGGAGGTCGCTATGTCCGGGAGATAACGCGCCTCCGCCGGCGGCCCGGGGCGGTCTCGGCGCCGGCCCCACCGGGACCCGGCTGCTCGGCGGCCGGACTGGCAGCGGCGGCGGGGACCGGCGGGAGCCGGGGGCGAGCGGCCGGGAGGCTGAGGAGCGCGGGCGGCGGAGCCGAGGAGGAGGAGGAGGGGGAGGAGGGCAGCGCCATGACTCATTTGCAGGCAGGTCTCTCCCCGGAGACTCTGGAGAAAGCCCGCCTGGAGCTGAACGAGAACCCCGACACCTTGCACCAGGACATCCAGGAGGTGCGGGACATGGTCATCACCCGGCCGGACATCGGCTTCCTCCGCACCGACGACGCCTTCATCCTGCGGTTCCTGCGGGCCAGGAAGTTTCAGCACTTCGAGGCGTTTCGCCTCCTGGCCCAGTACTTCGAATATCGCCAGCAGAACCTGGACATGTTCAAGAGCTTCAAGGCCACAGACCCGGGCATCAAGCAGGCGCTGAAGGACGGCTTCCCCGGCGGGCTGGCCAACCTGGACCACTACGGCAGGAAGATCCTCGTACTTTTCGCTGCCAACTGGGACCAGAGCAGGTAAACGCCGCCCGGCTGCCTTAACCCCTGCTCTCCCCGGGCGCGTAGGAAAAGCTGCGCCAGAGCAGAGGATGAGAGGGCAGCGGGGACACACCCAGCGCTGCCCACAGGGGGCTGGGCAACAGCCTGGAAGGCAGGGGGAGAAAAGAAAGATGAAATGCGTTTTGTGGCTTAGGGCCTTTTCGGCTTTCGCATCCTTTAGGCTCGGAAATTTGGGAGAGAGGTAGGAACTGCTCGGTTGCTTTTCTCAACTGGCCGATATGAGGTTTACATCCTTCTGCCTCCCCTTAGCCGAAGCGAACTGGCACAGTAGATGATGTGCTTATCCCCCTGACAAAGGCTTGTTGCAGTCTCTATGCTGGTCTTGCTACTTCAGCACACACAGAGCTGCTCAGGTGCCATTGGATCAAGTGTGTGCAAAACAGGAGTAGGCATCACGGCTTTTGAGCTGAAAAGTTTGCCTGTGCAGGAAGCTGAGGCTCTGAATCTTTTCCCTCAGTGAAATAAAACTCTTCCTGAGCCACCTGGAAATGCCAGGATGGAAGTCAGGGAAACCGCTGATTTTCTTTACTCATGATGTGAATTCCCTGCATGATAAGATCCAAGCAAACAAAGATTTGGTAGCAAATTTAAGGGGGCTAGTGTAGTCCTCACAACAGTTTCTGATCCTTTTTGGGACTACTGTAGCTTGAAGATGACTTAACAGGCTGATCCAAGAGCCCATCAAGGCCGTTTTATTTAGCAATCGACTTGATACTATGTGATTCTGTTTTGTTATTCTCAGTATCTCATTGAGTGTCATGCCCAGTTTCTCCTGCAGTCTATAATTACATCCACAAAAATTACTTGATTTTCAGTACATGTAAATGACTGAATCCATTAAGAGTTAACTCTAAAGCCTACTCCTGTGAGCACTGCATGGCTTCCCTAGGCTTCCAAACCGAGAGCAGGTTTAGGATCTGAAGCATGTCTTAGCAAGAAAATTTAAAATCCTTCTGGTTGCCTTCACGAGAACTCGAACAGTCCATCTTTTGTACAGTCAGAACAGGCTGGGCACAGGCAGTGCTGAGCACTGAGTGCATATATCCCAAGCCCAGCTATTTTGAAACATAAGGAGGTTATGAACACCTAGCAGGATAGATAGAAAGAACGAATTTTGAGGGATCAGTATGGTTAAGCTTGCCCTTTACGTGTTTGTTTAGCCATCCTCTTGCAGGCTGTATCAATATCCATTGCAGAGACTGATCCCACAGCTCTCTGCAGCAGCCAGTGTTACGATTAGGGATGCGTTTCTGCCCAAAGGGCTGCTGGCCTCCATACCTTTCCTGTTCTTCTGACAGGGTGGACAGATCCACATCACCTACAGTGAGAGTTTCCTATCCCTTTATAACCCATGTATCATCCCCAGAAAAAAGCTGGATAAAAGCTGCTGGGCACAAATCCAAACTGCTCATGATCAGGCTAACAACTAGAAAGTGTGGATGAACATACAGAGAGCTCGGGGCAGCATAATTTTCCTACTTGCATTTTCTGGCAGGTGGAGTAACAGAAGCTGAGCAATGAAGCAGTTGTGATGAGGCTAAGGACTGTGTGAGTGGTCTTTGTTTCCCACGTAAGGACCAAGCCAACTATGTATTGTAAAAACACCTCCACAAACTCTTAAAATATCCTGAAAGAAGAATTAGGAAGAAAATGGATACTTAGATGTTTTATTAAGTTGTATGTCCACCATGAAGAAGTTCCCTTGTTAAAAGATAGTGTGGCCTACTCTATGCTGTTATTTCTCATTAACTAAAAAACTCTAGAGCCTTATGTCACACTTTTCAGATTGTTAGTTCCTAGTCAAAAGAACATAAAAAATCCTAGTTCAGAGATAGAGTTGCATTTAATAAAAAAATTGCCATATGAAAATAATAGGTTTATTTTCCTCTTAATTTTTGATGTGCTAGTATTTAAACTGCATAATATCGACTGACACAACAGTAAATTTTATTTTGATCTTTTTTCATGAAGATTGGTGAAACTATTATTTAGGATATTACAGGAAAGTGACTGGGGTACACAGGGGTACCTAATGGCCACATTTGCAGTTGGGTCCCTATTGCTCTCCAGTGCTGCACGCCTATGGTACTCCTCTCCTCCAGAGCAAGGGATTTGTTTTCAGCTAGACCACTCAGACAAAGGGGAGAGAGCTGAAGCCCAGCTGTGGGGAGTGGCTTGCTCCAAAGCACATAGCAATTCAGTGACGGATCTGGGAACGGAGCTAGGTCACGCTCTTTTGTAATTAATTTAGTGTCTTCCATTATCTGATGTTCAGCAACTGACCTTGGCGAGCATTGTTCGTGGAACTTAAACCAGAGCCACCATGCAATGCACCTCAGACTTATGCCTTAACTGACTTGAGATCTTAAAGTTCATAAACCAGCACTCTTCTTACAGCAGCACTGAGAGGGCTGCTTTTTGAAATCTTCCTTGTTAGGACCACTTTTTATGCTTCATAAACTAAGCTAACAGAGCACAACAAGCATCCAAATTTTATTATACATGTATGACTTATTATGGCCACCATGTAACAATTAGAAATAAAGAGTTCCAAGTCGTTACTTAAATGATTAGCAGACATACTATAGATGATTTATATAGCACTGACAGTCTATGATTTGCATAGTTCCAATTAGAAAGAGGAGCGTAGGAGGCAAAAAATTCCAGTGATAAAACAAGCTTGTGTACTAGATGTTACATCATTAAATTAAAGCAGGACCTGAAAACTGTACCAGATGTCCTACCATCTGAACAACTACATCAGACATGTACTTAAGATAAACAAACAAAAAAAGTGAAGGTGAAGCATAATGCATTGGGCATCGCAGTACATTTTCAACGGGACCCTGCCTAAGTCTCCATTCTGTCTCTACCCTGGGGAAAGTGAAGATGAGTGGCATTCCTGCCAAGAGGCTGGATCACACCAGGGGAGGGATCATCCTTTCCTGTTAGCTTCCAGATTGTTGATTCATAACTACATTTGGCTTGTAGGTGTGTACGTGCATTTGAAGACTCCTTTTTTCTTAATGTGATCAGCTGATGAAGGGTTTTTTTCAGTTAATGGTACAATTAACTTCAGATCTCAGCGGCAAGGGATCAATTGTCATGCATGTTCTTCTACACGCTTTGTGACACTGTTCACAATTTCCCTAGGAAAATCAGTCCATTTTAATGCTGGTATTGGAATTCTTTCCCTGCATTAATTATCTCAAAACATTTTGTAGAAAGTGCAATAGAAAAATGCAGTAATGCCTAGCTCCTGTCTGTGTCACAGTGATCCAGTCAGTTCACACCATCATCAGTGAATATGGAAATCCACTGCACTCGTTACCATTAGCTCTGCTGTTGCATCAGATGATTTACAGCAGAGCAGAGACAGAGTCCACTGCTTTGCTTTCAAAACTGTGCTTTAATGTGCAGAAGTACTAGAAGCTTTTCATTTCCTCCCATTAAATGAAAACTTAAATTCTATAGTTATTAGAAGACTGGTCTGCTCCTCCCCTCATTTTTAACCACAGGAGAGTTGGAAGGTTATTTTTCCAGCTCTTGGTGGATACAGTGTGACAAAATAAATAGGAATGCTAACAATAACATATTAGCAATAATAGAATACCTAGTTAATAGAGTCAATTTTTGTTTGGAAGTAATATCTTTCAAATAATAATTATTAACCAGTGCAAACACTGTCATATTGCTTTCTACAGTTTCTCCTGCTGACTGTTGTTGTCTTATTGTTTCCTACCTTTCTCCCAGGTATCTCTGGCTGTCTGTTATCACTTATGTTTAGACTGTGAGTGTTTGGTTAGGGATCTTTTTGATCAATGCAAATGTAAAATTTAGATCAGGTTGATCTTCATTCATGGCTGTGACTGTTAGATACTGGGCTAACATAGGAATAATGAATGGTATTATATCTGACTCTAAAATGATCTGGTGAAATATTTGAAACAGTTTATATTTCTCTGTGCATTTTTGTAACACTGGTGGTGCTTTTTGGTTTTTGAATAAGGGCCTGCAGGGCATGCTGCCACTCTATGCAGAATAGCAGTAATAGAAGTTCTGATCCTCTATCTTTTCAGCCTTCAAATTTGTACCCAGACTGACAAACCAAGGAGATATGAGGTATCGTTTCTAGGTAGGCATCTGTGTATTTTGAGGACTTTTTTTTCACAGGAATTCTAAAAATACAAAGCCAGATCACTAGGTTAGAAATGGGATGATGGCTCAGAGACTTGACCAGCTTTCTCTTTTAAACCACAGTGGCACATAAGCTCATTTGACAGAACCATTTACTTACCCAAATGGCAGTGAACTTAAAATACAGGTTTCATATTCTTTACATTTCGAGACCTTTAGGAGACACGTACTTCAAGAAATTCAAATTCAAATTCAAACAAAGACTTACCATTTATCTCTTCCATTTAAAAGTTTGCATCCTGAGAGACAGACTCATGCCACTTAGTTTTAATTCTCAAAATACCATGAAGTTTCTTGATATGCGGAGGGAGATGACAAGTAGCAATAGAAATAGTAGGGCAACTCTTCCAAATCAGATTATCTGTTGTGCAGTGTGAATCTGAAATCAACTGAAACCAGAATCTGATTAAACAGATGATACGGTGGGTGCCACCCATCATCAAGAACATGAAATATTGAGAACAGTTGACACAGCTGGATTTGATATGAAACATATGTACCCTTCATTCTCCCCGTCTCTTCTCTTTCTGTTGGCCTGGTGGGAATCACAATGTCCTCTGGGAGTGAAGAGGATGCAGAGATCACATAACCAAGAGGTAAAGGGGAAAGATCATAGTGAAGTACTACTAAGAGCTGATATCAGTTTCCACCAGACTGTTTTCCCCAGAAATCCTGTGAAATACTTTGAATCTGTTCATGTCCCATAGAAAATTCTCCAAGAACTTTTATTTTCTGTAAAGGAGAAGTTGCTGCTACTGTTAAAATACGAGATCGAGATGCTCAGTTAATTGTTTGAGCTTCCCTGTTCTTGACAAATCAAGAACTCAGTGAGGCATTACCCTAGCAAGCTCTGCCACTGTTTTAGTAGAAATGGTAGCCATCCTGAGGCATTTGAAAGTGTCATTGTTAAGTGTGGCTATTAACTTGTCAAGCCCTTCCAGGCTTATTGCTTTAAAGTCAACCTGATTGAAAAATTTCAAGAGGTAGCAGAGGGTGTCTGCACACCAGTCCTGGCCTCCTTTGAACTCAAGCTGGAACTCACATAGAAAAGGAACATTAAGAGTGCTTTATATATGTGATAGCATATTTCCAGCATTTGTTATTCATATTAACAACTGGACTAAAAAAAATGGCTAAGTTCTCCATCGAATTAAGCATGGCTCTATAAATAGAGCTCGTTAAATACATTTAAATTAACTGTGAGTTCTCAATTATCCTACAATTAGTAATACCTAGCTGGCTACAATATATCCCATAGAAGCAAGTTTAAGCAAGTGAATACAGCTGAATTTAGCTATAAGTAAATAAGGATTTATTTCTGCACAGCGTAACTCCAGTCTAGTACAGGTACTGCAGCAAATCAGGCTGAACACACTCTACGTACTTGATAGCATTGGAGAACTGGGACCAGGGCAAAATTATTGTCTTCCTATCCGATAAATACATGCTGTTTCTTAACACAGATTGGTAAGAATAAAACAATACCATCTTCCCCTCAGATAGAACACTGCAGTCTCTTAAAATCAAAGGCCAATATGTTGATCTTTTTCTTTCTTTTTTTTCTTTATAATAGAAAGACATTCAAAGTTATCTTGGGCCATGTTTATTTTACACTCACTACATTATCTACTTTTTCTGATTTTTGACTGGTGATATTTCTGCATTTATGTAATTTCAGCGTGGAATGAATGTTCCAGCAACACAATCCAGAGTAATTTTACCCACCATTTTACAGAGAATTTTCATTTCCCCAGCCAAGGATGGAGTGGATGTTAAGGCAGAGCCTATGCATCCTGGTGCTGACATGAACAGCAGTAACACTGAGGTGAAATGTTAGACAACACGGGCTGGAGTGCATTGAAGATGACTATGCAAATAGCTCTGCTGTGTGAAAGCTTCAGTATAGTTTTTTTAATCATGTTCCATTTGCTTGGGCTGTTCAGCTGATACTTTGAGTACTCAGGTTGCCATTGACAGTACTTAAGATTTCATCTATTACACCAGGTTTACATTTCTGGCTGCCTCAGCATGTGTCCAGAGTAAAGGTTTCTTTAAATTTTCATTCATGGGTTTATCTTTCTTCTCTGGTTTTCTGTACTGTACTTAAAGTAAGGAATCAAAACCAAGAGAAGAGGTCCATTACAGAATGAAAAATATCTTCTATCTTCAGCTAATTGCCCTGAAGGGTGTTTGAGGGGGTAGGCTTGGTTGTTGGTGACACATCCCTGTACATTCCTAATGTGGCTTTTTAGACTTAAAGTACGCTTCATATACCTTCTTCTGTCAGAGAGTGTTCTTCCTGGCTTTTAGCTAGACCTGTGTTCTTCAGGACTTGTTTTCATTGAGAGGACAACCTTTTGTATTTTTCAGTGGGTAAACACACAATATTGTTGTTGTTGTGGACTACTTCTTACCCTAAGTAAACCTGCAACAGGAGTTACGGTGATCCTGAATATGCCATAGACTTGTGGAGGCTCAGCCCTTTGACCATTAGTTACTCTCTGGTGGTTGAAATACTGGTCGCATTGATGCCTGCCTTTTTTCTTGTTGTCTTGAATGAATTCAGAACATAACTAGGTATATTTGTGTGTACATGTGTATATCGATATATTTATCACTTAGGTATGTATAAAAGCATTTTATGGCCAGTCTTAGAGGTCTGATTGACATTGTAAACAATGAATCTTCATGTCTAACGCACCAGATTTCTAGCAGTCTTGTGTCACTAGGGAGCCGTTAATCCAAGGCATGTGATGCCTTTGCGAATTCCCAAGAGAGGACATTAGAAATCTACAAGAGGATCTTGGGACTCAACTTCTTGGACTGTAGGGTGCTTGCAGCAGCCTTCTGCTTTGTGGAGCTGTTTTTCTGGAGAATGAGATCCTCTGAATAGGGCAGCACAAATGCCAAGAGGCTAATTTTAGGGGTTGAGTCTGCTTCTTATATGAAATCTGAGAAATGATCCTCAGATAGAGGCATTAGCTTCTGATGTAATTTCCTCCCAGTGCAACGTTTGCCCTGGGAGGGCCTCTTACAGGGTGTATCTCCATCTAATTTCATAAAGCAATAAAAAAAATAGTGTTTCTATGACCTTGTGGAGATAATCAGGATTTGAAGGCAGTTTGCTGCACTCTGAGCCTGCCCTGACTCTAAGCATGACTTTGTCAACCTTCTTCCCTCAGGCTAAGTGTGTATTTTAATCTTGATGCTGACTATTGTACAAAATGCATGTTGTAAGGGAGAGTTTTAGTTCCCATGTTGATTAGATGCCCTCCATTGTCCATACATCAGTGTTGTATTGGATGGGTAGACTGGTTTGTACATAAGCTAGGCAATCTAAGACCTTTTTGGTACCAGTAAAACCTTCTATAATCTTAATGCTACCAAACACTCACTACGCATCCCGCTATACATGGGCAAACTCATTTGGAAAAGAGCTGATGATTGCTCTCATTTTAACTCAGGTTGCACTTCGGATAACAACAGGGGGTGTTTGTTTGTTTGCTTGTTCAGGGACCTCACCACCAACAGGGGCTTTTTCCCCAGATGTCCAACAGTTGGGCTTGGAGGAACTACTCTGACTGGGAAGAGGGGAAGCATCAGCTTGAGGCACTATACCAGAAGCACTGGCTCTGCCATGCCAGACAATGTACCCCTGGGCAGGTTTGTCCAGGGCAGGCAGGGTGTGCCAGGTTTGCTTTGCTGTGCCTGCTGCAAAAATCGGGTCCTAGCCTAATAGTTCTTTGAATATCAAATTGTGCTAACAATTTTAAGGATCCAGGTTTTAATTGGTTTCCTTCAAAACCAGTTTTAAAACACACCTCTTTCTTTTTTTTTTTTTTTTNTTTTTTTTTTTTTTTTTTTTCCCCCACAGTGGACAATTTTCCATTTAGAGAAATTGGTTTTTTTTTCTTCCCAAAAGAAAATAGAGAGTTTTAGTGTTTTGAGGATTTCCATAGGGAAATTACAGGGAAGAATATTTCTTGTATAGTTTTCTCTACCAGCTGAACAAATCTGAACAAAAAAGAGGGAGCATGCCAAACTTTCACTCCCAGAAAAGTAAAAAAGATGGAAAGATGTATGTTAGATCAGATTAAAATTTAGTCTGTGTTATTTCCTTTTACAGATACTTTCAATATATAGTTATGTACATAATGTAACAGTGCATTTTTATTAAGGCAAATGGAATTTGGTATAATTTAAGATAATTTCTAAATAGACACACATCCTATTTTCTACATATGTAGTATGGTGAAACTTTTTCTGAGGATTTGCAATTTTGAGAATTTCTACGTTTGATGCTATCATGGGAGATTTTTAAAGGGCCTTATCTAAAAATATCTTCACAAACACTGAAGACTGAATTCTTTCTTTTGCTTCTGGAATATTTCTTTATCTGCTATTTTATTACTTAGCTTTGTAATGCCGCATCTGATACTCTTGTGTAAACTGACCAATTTATATTTGTTTCAGGACCTATTTGACTTACTTTTAAAAAGTTTTTAGATATAAAACATAGTTAGCCTAGAAAAAAAATCAGAACTTAAACTATTGCTTTCATATCTCATGAAAAAAACCAAGATAATTCAGGTCTTTCGCCTTTTTTTTTAAAAAAAAAGCAACAAGCTAAACTGTAAGTTGATTAATAACTCTTTTATGGCAGTCTAAAGATGACATTGCTGTATATATTTAAGCTATTTGGCTGCTATATTAGGTGCTTTAGGTTGAAAAAAAGAAAGATTATACTCAATAGGGCTTGGCAATACAAAATTATGTCTTTTTTTACAAGATCATCAATCTAAGAAAAGATTATGTGCATATATATATAAAGCACATAATTACATATTGTATGTGGCATCTTGTAAATCCAAATGTAATGTAGAAAAATTCTAGGGCTGATGAATACTACATTCCATACTTACTCCTGAAACCACATAATCTAGGTATACAAAGTACTCAGAAGACAGTTAAGTAACTCTTAGATACTTTTAACCTGAAACACTTTAAAACCCTAACTGTATTACTTTCTGCTTCCAAGATCCTTGAGTAATCAGCCTTCTGTAATACCCTTTGTAGATTTAAGAGGAAGCCTTATCCAGAGAGGCAAGGGGAGAACACAGAAGCCCCTCTTTTTAGCTGATAATTTTGCAGAAGTTATTTCAATCCATTGGAAGACTATAGTAGGAAACTTTGTGTCTAGGTTTCTGAATCAGGTTTTGGTGTCATGATGACTCTGGAAAAATGTAATTTGCATAGGTATGCCTGTACAGACATTTAGTAAAATGCATAGATATTAAAGCTGATCAGGAGACTACAGAAAAGCTCAAATTTATTTTTGGTGTCCTTGCAATTTGCTCTGGCTCACTGATAGTCTAGAGGTACCTAAATCTGCACCAGAGGATGAGTTCAACTCACTGAGCTTTTGAGACTTTCCTAGCTTTACATACCCATGACTTCTGAGGATGCATTTGCATTCTTTTTTTTTTAAACTTTTACCAAACAGCATAAAGGAAGTATGCTCAGAACTTCTCCACGTTGTGCTTATTGCTCTTTTCCTAATTGAATCTCCTCTTAACGTTCACAGGTACACACTGGTTGATATTTTGCGCGCCATACTTCTTTCATTAGAAGCCATGATAGAAGATCCTGAGCTTCAAGTGAATGGATTTGTTTTGATTATAGACTGGAGCAACTTCACCTTCAAGCAAGCCTCCAAGCTTACACCAAGCATGCTTAGATTAGCTATAGAGGGTCTTCAGGTAATGTTCTTTATTTTCCTGATTCTCCTACTTTTTTCAGTTCATTATAAATCTAGATGGCTAACATACTCGAAACAAAAGAAAATTCCAAGAACTTCTGAATAGCAAGACTATTAAAACCTTAAGGTATGGGTGGACAGACAAGCTTCAGTGGCACAAGCTAATGTGTTTGCTCAGTCTTCTAGCTGCAGTAACTCCTGGTGCGTAGACTCCTTCTTTGCCGTAAATAAGAGGTAGCTTTTCTGTCTTTATTCTAAAGTGGCTGGCTTCCTGTAAATTGAGACTGTAGCTTCTGCAGCAGCAAGTAATCAGTTTATCTTGTCATTTTGCACAGGGCTAATAAAATATGAGTTGCTGCTGCCATGCCAGGTTTTTTTTGTTGTTGTTGATTCCATTGGAGACAGGCATTACATCATTTGTCCTGATAAGTGGTAGGCACTGTGATTAGAGAGTTAGCTGGGACTATTTACCTACTGAATAAGATTCAGTGTGTGGTTAGCTCTTTTGCTGGGTCAAGATTAATTTGTGCAGAAGCTTCTGTGACAGAGTATACAGTGATTTAAATTTCTTTCTGCTCATTGTAAATGCAATTTGCTTGGCACAGCTATATCGGTGGAAAGGACATAACTCTTGTCTGTCTCCTATGATCTTTAATGCTTATTAAAACAAAAACCTAGAATCTGTAAAGTTGTCTGCTGTGCAAGCTTGACTTGTGTTAAAAATACTAGTAATTCACTCCTGTGGCAGTGTGCCGTGGTTTTACAAGGACATATATTCTTTTTCTGTGATGCTTTTACAATTTATACATTTCTATTACTCATAAAACAAAATAACAGCCTTATCTTTGAACTTTCTTCACTTTGATTTTGCTATTTTTGAAGAAACTTGTGTAGCAGTAGTACAGAGTTTGATCTAAATCTTGAAGCGGTTTAACTAGTATTCAGTTTGCTGTTGCACACAGAAGGGTAGTGACAGCCATGAGACAAAGATCTCAATTTTCATTTTGTCGTGTTTCCTTATGGAACAGTGTGTTTCCATGGTCTTGAGAACTACATCAGAAAGCAGCAGATCTGTATTGTAATAGTCCTGCATTTCCTTTCATTGCTTTCAAAGTTGTTTTATTTTATGTGCTTTTTTTTCAATGCTAGCCTTTCTTTTCTCATTTAAAACATGAATAAATATTTTAGTAGTCTTTGGTTTTAAATAGTGATGTTTCTTCTTGGATATTAATCAGAGATGGTTATTTTGAGGAGAGCTTAGTGGATAACTGGATCTGAAAATATGATGAGTGACCCACCAAACTTTAGCTGGACTCTCTGTGTTCTCCTGCCATTGTTTGGTTCATTACTGAATTGAAGTGAAATTCATTGACTTAACTTACCCCAGCTTTGTACATTTGAATGTGCCAAGTCTGATGGTGACCAGTACCCAGGCCTTAATTTCGTGCCCACTTCGCTCCTTTTGACTCCATGGATATGCAACTGAGCATGAAATGCCTCAGAAGAGATAATGAGAAGGCAGTGAAATGGCAGATGTAAGGTGAAACACCCAGCACTCGAGGAATCTGTCCTAATCTGTGACAGGTATTGTTAGCTGTAAGCTGCAACTTTTAGAAAGCCTTTTACCACCAGTCTTGGAAGAAATCAGTTGGACTCTGATAATACACCATTTCATTTTCTGTGGAGAACCACCAAATAAGGGATAACATACTAGCCAAACTGATGACACTGCAGCAATATTTTCCTAGCAGTTGTCCTGTTTGAAGGCTTGTTTATATTTAGTGGTTTTTTGACTTTTTCTTTTACTCAAGCATTTTTCTATGTAAAGAAATAGCAAAGGAAAAGGCTAAAGGC